>JAADVD010000592.1:0-12830 GCA_023334535.1 Pythium vanterpoolii
CGGAAAGTGTTTTTTTAATACAGAAGAAGCCTACTCTGAGGATTTCCAGCTGTCACTGGCACGTAATTCGTCATCGCATGTGAGTTTGGGGCTTGGGGCGTGATATTACCTTGCCTATCCAGAGGGATGTCCCCAGTTATGGAGATGTCCGAAGGTTGTGTGATTGGATGGCGCAATTACGACACCTGGGACTATGAAACATCAATGCTGAACTCAATCCATCCTGCGTGTACATCCTAGGGACTCGGCCGAGATCACCGCAAACGGTCCAAGCCTAGTATCGGTCTCGGTGAGATTGACCAGGTAAGGAATGATGTTTACAACGTTGAAGGTGGAAGGAGTGTGTGTATGGGATGGCACGATTATGATATCTGAGACCATGAAACAAGGGTTCATGTACTGAATTAGTATACCTAGGCACCGTGGCTATTCGACTGGTTCTTGGGATCTATGGGGTAAGCAAAGAAAACACACACAATATAGGGCCGAGTGAGCCGTCCACCTCTACGAGCTCATCTCTAAGTTTGCCTGTTTTGTTCTTACTAGGGATCTATCTCGAACCAGGGTTTCCGAAGGAGAGCAAATCTATTACGGCATACTGGCACCGTTATAGCGATAAAGCTGCCCGTGTCGTACCCCGTAAGCTCTGTAAGTGGTGTCAGTCGACACCGATCCAAGGTGGAGCACGACCGCCAATATCTTGTCGGTCTTGAGATCAGCGCCAGACTGGCACTGATCATAAGGAGCGCGCTTGGAAGTACTGTAGGCGTACATGGCACCCGTGCGATTGTCGCTGCTGCTGCCGAGGCAGTGGAGACGTTGGCGACCACGACCAAGCCATTTTGTCGACAGCCGCGCATAGGTTGGGCAACCTCTCAAGCGTGACGAGGGACGGACCGATGGCGTTGAGTATGAATTCGAACTTCAACAAAGCTGCGCTCACTGCCGTCAGCGATTGAGTTTGTCGTGGCGGTATTATTGATGAGTAAATCATCTATTGGTTCACCATCGAGTTCCTATTCGGCATGGAGGATCGAGGCCACGTCACCTACGTCCAACTGCACGAGCTTGTACGGCGCAAGTGCCTTTAGCTTGTCGGCCGCGTTGAGGCTACGAGCAGCACTGATGACGTTCCATCCGTTCTTCTTGTAGAGCGCAACGAACGCAAGACCGATGCCACGTGTCGCACCGGTTACGGGCACTGTCTTCTTCTGGTCGGCAATTGTTTCTCAGCGTTGAGATGGTGGATGAGGTGGTGTGTTGAGCTGCGATATCAACAGTGAGTGAGAACAAGGCTCGATCTTCCATCCACCTGCAGAATGCACTCCGCAAGTATTAGAACTCGTTCAGCCAGCATCGCGTGAACGATACGATTCAGACGCGATATTATATTGATGAAATAGTACGCATGAGGATGAAGCGACAGCCGCTGAGGATACCGTAGTACCAGTAGTCACGGACCAAGGGCCTTGCCAGGAAATCTTCATGACGACTGCAGTCAGATTCTGTTCCGGTGTCCCCAACTTCTAATTACGAGACAAAATTTCTACTGGTCGTAAAACGGTTGTTGATTGAGTAATGTACCACTCACTGGAGGCTCCGTATTCACACGGCGACGAAGGGCTCGCAGGACTTCTTGTCTACACGGGCATATTCAAAAATGAAAACAAAAGTAGACCACACAGGTCGTTGATTTGCCTTGGCTTTCTTGCAAAGAGGTGAGGATCTCTATTGTGGTCCATCGACCTCTGAAGATGCATTTTCACATGTTGTCTAATGATTTGACGAAGAACGATTGACGCCAGCCTTATTGGGGTGGTCCGGATAAGTACGGATAACTTCAACATGAGGAATCTGCTCTGTATCATATCAACATTCCCGTTGGGTCCGAGAAGGAGACATCAAAGAAAACTCTACAGTCCCTTTCCCTGTCAAACGGGCCTAAGCAAAGAACGAGAAAGATACTATCCTCTCTTTCGACCACTTCCATTTCCCCCAAGCCTGCCTACACCCAGTTCATTTGCGAATAGGCTCTTGCGATAGTATGCGCTCCGCTAAAATGGCCGCTAACCTCTCGGACTACCGTCTCTTTACGCCGTTAGTCATCGACAAGCAGCTCGTGCTCAAGAACCGCGTGGTGCTCGCGCCGCTCACACGTGGACGGGCCGACACGAAGACCCACGTCCCGAACGAAGACAACGAGCTCTACTACGAGCAGCGTGCGGGGTCGGGCCTCCTGATCACCGAAGCGACTGCCATCAGTCAGCAAGGATTTGGCTGGTACGGCGCGGCAGCCATGTACAATGGTGACCACGTCGACGGCTGGAAAAAAGTCACGGACCGCGTCCACGCCAGAGGCGGTAAGATCTTTTTGCAACTCTGGCACTTGGGTCGCCAAGGCCATCCAAGTTTTGACCTGCGAAACGAAGTCGTGTCGGCCTCGGCGATTGGTCTCACGCAAGGCCGCGTGCGTGATGCCAACGGCCACCACGCACCATACGCCGTGCCGCGCGCGCTCGAGACGGACGAGATTCCTGGGATTGTCGATGACTTTCGCAAAGGTGCTGCGCTCGCCAAGCAGGCAGGGTTCGATGGCGTCGAAGTCCACGCGGCCAATGGCTACTTGATTGACCAGTTTCTCCAGTCGGTCGTGAACAAACGCACGGACGAATACGGTGGCTCGATTGAAAAGCGTACACGCTTCCTGTTGGAGATTATCGAGGCGATTATGAACGAATGGCCAGCCAGCCGCATTGGGGTGCGGCTCTCGCCTAACAATGGCCGTGCGGGCATGGGCAGTGCCGACAATTTCGAGCAGTTCATGTATGCGATCCAACAGCTCCAGCCGTACGGCCTCGCGTACCTAGCGATCTTGGACGGCGAAGGCTTCGGGTACCACGACAAGGGCCGCCTAGTGACAGCATTTGACACCAAGCAAGCGTTTGGCAATGGGACGGTCCTGGCCAACAATAGCTATACGCGCGACATTGCCGAAGGCGCTATCCGCAGCGGCGCGGCCGACATGGTGTCGTTTGGTCGGCCGCACATTTCAAACCCGGATTTGGTGGCCCGCTTCCAGCACGACTGGCCGTTGAACCCACCGGCGCCGCACGAAGTGTGGTGGGACGCTAATCTTGGTGCCGAAGGGTACACGACATTTTCCGCCTACGAACCAGTGCCGTAATGAACGGTAGCTCCTTTTCGCAATGCGTTTGCGTGCTACGTCTATTTTTTCTTACCCAATACGAAGTACACGTGCAAACCAGCGTATTTTTGGAGTGATCGCTTGTGCCCTTCTCAGCTCACCTCAGCCTATCAATACTAGTAGTGCTTCGTGTGACTGCCGCTGAGCGTGAAAAGCATGACGACGCCGAGTCTCTCTTCTTCGAAGCGCAGCGCGGTGACGGCTGGCGGAGCGAGCATGACGCCGCATCCGATGCGAGCTGCTGGGCCAGCGACGCCGCTGGACTACTCGTTTATGGGACTCGCCTCCTTATCAGGTATGCACAACTCTAGAGATGGCCTCCACCACCTTAACTAGGCGCTAATTCTTCGCCTCGTAGACATGCTCCTGCATGAACCAGTGAACGGGCAGAAAAAGTTGGATGCGGATTCCCCCAATGGACTCGACGACGATAGTTCGCTGGGCGTTTCCCACAAACCACCGCGCGCGGCCGCAGTATCGCTGCGTGTCAACAATAACAAGCTCACTCACCTCAACGACATGGACGATGCGTTGGCGGCGGTATTTACGGACCCGACCAAGCTCCAATGGATCGATTTGTCGGGCAACGCCATCACGAGCATCTCGCCGACGGCGTTTGCCAGGTACCCCGAGGTCTTTACGCTCCACCTCCACGGCAACAAACTCGCCAAGTACTCGGATATTGACCACCTTGCTGCGTGGCTCCCACGCGTGCACGCGCTCACGCTCCACGGGAACCCGCTCGAAGAAAAGAAGCACTACAAAAGCTACGTGATCGCGTCGTTCCCACACTTGAAGCAGCTCGACTTTAGTTGCGTGACCAAAGGCGACCGCACGAAAGCCGAGACGTGGACGACAATCTACAAAAAGGCTCTGCAGACCACGCGCACCATGAGTAAGAATGGAGGAGGCGGAGACGTCGAGTACGAATAAAGGAGACCATTGTTATTTTGCTTTTGCCTTTTGAAACATGGCTACATTAAATGGATGTGGTTCGTAACTGATAGGATTCCTAGCACGAAAGGACACGGAGTTTGCCAGTGTGGGATCCAAAAAATGTCGGACAGCGACGAGGAAAACGATGGCAAACGCGTCAGCGTAGCGGCGGCATCATCAGGAAGTGAGCCGCTGATTCCGCGACGCGACTTTGTCCCGGCCAACGCCGACCTTGCGCAGCTCGGGGCGTTAGCAGACCTCGAAAAGCTCTCGGTGCTAAGCTACAATGTGCTTTCGCAGATGGGAGCGCGTCGCTTACAACGCAGTGACAAAGGGTACGTGGGTACGGCATTGCTCACTACACTCCAGCGAAGAGAGCGGTTACGCAGGTACGGTCAGTCATGGGGTTTGTTGTTTGAAGGAGCGAGACGAGCTGAGTCTTTCTGGGTTGCACAGTGAGATCCTCAGCTATGATGCGGATTTGCTTTGTCTTCAAGAGGTCGACGATCACGACGACTATTGGTCGATTGAACTCACATCAAATGGATACGACAGCGTGTTTGCAATGCATCCGTCCAAGCGACTACAGACGGACTCGGTCTTAATCGATCACGGCCTGGTGGTCGCATTCAAACGGGACCTCTTCCAGCTCTTCCGCACTCAGGAGATTAACCTGAATGGCCTCATTCCAACAATCTCGGATGCCAATCTGGCGGCGAAATGCCAGCAGGGCAACATTGCATTGTGTGTGCACCTCCAGCCTTGGGAGGCGTCGAGACTGCCCAGTGCCGTGTGTGTCGTGACGACGCAGCTGTCCTCGGGTGAGGGATCGGCAATGGACCACGTACGGGTCCTCCAAACCGAATATCTCTGCCGTGAAATCGCACAGCTTAATGCTGTTTCGAATCTACCGGTCGTCCTCACTGGTACGTTTAACGCATTGCCGAGCAGCGACGTGTACCATGTACTCTCCACGGGTCGCCGTCGGCCGCGACCTCAACGGCCAGCGGAAATGACGCGTCCCGAGGCCGAGGAAATCACGCCCACGTCTCTGCGAATTGTATGGACGCCACCCAATAGTGGCGACGCACCGACTGAAGGGTACAAAATCGCAGTGAAGAACTGTACGAGCGCCACACTGGGCTTCAGTATGCACGAGATCGAAATCGACGGTGGTAGTGACCTGAGCTTCCATCCTATTACGATGCTCAGCAGCGGGATCACGTATCAGTTTCGTATCGCTGCGAGGAATCAGTTTGGCTACGGACCTTTCAGCCAGCCCTCGCTGCCGGTGACAACACTGAAATCCACCAAGCTGCAGATCCATAATGACTCCAAGGACGACCACGGAGAAGTCATTGGGCTCGATCTGCCGCTGTATATCGTGGACGATTTACCACCCCAAGTCAAGCCATACTCGCCGTCGTATGGGTCGGGACGGACGCCACGCTTTGAGTCTGGTGATGATAACCTCGAGGTATCACCTCGGAAGCTGCTGGTGCGAGCAGACCCCAAGGCGACGCATTTTGCAACGCTGCAACCACGCGCCGACCGCGACGATGCGCTTGTCCACAGTGAGCAATTCGAGAGTGCGTATGCTTTGTACCAAGGTGGCATAAGCGAACCCGAGTTTACCTTTGCGAGTGACCAGTGTATTGGGACGATCGACTATATTTTCTTTTCGGCAACGCAGTTTGAACCGTTCCAGCTGCTGGAGATGCCAACGCTCGAATCGCTTGAGGCACTGGGCGTCGACAGTCGGCAGCCAAACGTTACAGTTGATGTCGAGTGGGCCAAGCACACACCACACGGTTGGAAAGGAGCCCTTGGAGTCACCAAGAACGACGACCAAGTGTACATGGGCGAGTGGGTCACGCCACAACTGCCTAACACTTTGATGCGCAGCACACCATACCTACCCAACAAAGTATACCCATCCGACCACCTTGCACTCGCATGTGTGCTCGCGATGAAGAAAGACAATGTTGCTGTGGAGTGGAATTGAAGTATAAATCTAACTTATAATTCCGCTTTGGGCGTTGGAAACGGTTTGGTACAGTCTCGTTCCTGGAGTGTTAGTGGGGATGCTTTTGGATCAACGGACGCATAGCCCACACGCGGTGGGGTCTTCAAGTTTACACCACAGGCTTCTACGGTGTTGACATCAGCGATATCGCGGCGCATAGGGTCGCACCGAAAATGCGTCATCGGCGGCCACGCCGCAACGTCGGCAAACATCCAAAAGCCGTTGTGGCGGAAAAGACGATAATCGTGGTTTTGCTGGATCGTCTCTTCAGTATCTGTGTCCTCGCGTACAAACACAGGCGTGTGTTCATCCGACTGGATCTCGTCGCTGAGTACGTAATGACCGTTTATACCAGCAACAGTCGAGTCGCAGACGAAAAAATCGGACGTGTCGAGTAGGTTGAGGGCCGAGTCAGCGCTTGTGGCGACGTGAGACGCGGACGCGGCGGTGAGCGAAAGAAGCAGGAGCGGCAGCATAGCGTGCTTGATTAGGCTTCTCTTGGAATGAAGCGGAAGCCGAAATACACCAATGGTGGGAGACAAAACATGGAAAGTTATCCTACGCAGCGTTTCGCAAGTGTAGCCATTCCTAAATTACGTACTCTAGTGAGTCTATAGAAGGACGTGTGTGATGAGTTCGAGTGGCTCCAGCCAATCGCGTACAGGAATTGCCGCCACGTGCTTCCAGTTCAGCACACGACACAAAGTAGACCAGTTACTTCAAAAGGGGTATCATTTTCATTGTTCGATCTCCGATCTAAATAGAATCAAGCATGTTTTGATAATATAGTCCTTTGGGTCTAAAATGGCTACACTCTGATCCAAATCATGTTCACCACTGAGCGGTCCAGAATTCGCGTCTACAGATCTCCACCGTCGACGCCCGACGCCACGTACTACCCAATCGACGTACAATTGCTTCAGTCAAATCTCCCTCAACCATCGTGCCACCATGTCATCTCCTACGAAAGGCTACCGTCTCTTCACGCCACTATCCCTCGGCGACGGCCTCGTACTCTAGAACCGCATGGTCATGCCGCTGCTCATCCGGTGCCGCTCCGACAAAGAAACACACATCCGAGCGGGATAAACCAGGGATACTACGAGCAGCATACCGGTGCAAGTCTGATTATCACTGAAGCCACCGATATTTCGGACCAAGGATTTGGCTGGTTTGGCGCGCCGGCCACGTACAATGCGACCCACATCGAGGCGCGGCGACAAGTCACGGACCGCGTCCACGCACGCGGCAATTAAATGTTTTGTAGCTCTGGCACATGGGCTGCCAAGTCAGTTCGAGCTTCAATCCCCGTCAGGAAGTCGCGTCAGCACTGCCATTAGAGAAAGGCCGTCGGCGCAACAACAACGACAAGCACGAATCGTACGCGGTGCGACGCACACTTGCGACCGACGAGATCCTGTGCGTTGTCGAGGACTACCGCAGGAGTGCGGCGCTTGCGAAGTAAGCCGGGTTTGAGGGTGTTGAGATCCATGGTCCGTGCGGTGAGTCGATTGCAAGCCACACGCCGTTCTTGCTCGAGGTCGTCGCGGCCATCAAGACCGTGGGGCTGTCGCGCCGTATTGGCGTGCGGTTGTCGCAAACAGCGGTTGTCGGCATGGGTAGCTCCGACCATTTTAAATAATGTTCCTGCGCCATGGTGCAGCTCAGTCAGCAAGACCTTGGGTACGTGGCGGTGTTTGGCGGCTACGGTTTTGGGTACCACGACGCCGGGTTGCAGGGCTCGCAGTCAACGGCGATCCACAAAAAGAACACGCTCGTGACGGCGTTCGATGCCAAGAAGGGCTTTCAACGCACGGTATTTGCCAACAACTCGTACATGTGCGACACGGCCGAAGGCATGATCCACAGCGGCGCAGCCGACTCTGTCGACCTTTGGCGCGCGTCATTTCGAACCCGGGTTTGGCCGAGCGGTTCCAGCACGACTATCCGCTGAACGAGCACCTGTCCCACGCCATGTACTGGGATCCGTTTCTCTTCGGCAACGACTACTGTGACTTTCCGACGTACCAAGAGACATTGGACAACTCGAGTCTGTGAATGAACGGATTGTCGTCATATAAGCACCATCGATAGTAATTGTCGTACAAGTACACGTAGTATTACTTTCCCAGTCTTGATAGTAATATCGTAACGTTACTACTCTCCCTGATTCAATAGTAATACGGTAATAATACTATGCTCATCGCGTTTTTCTCATCCTTCAACACAAAAAACAGTGAGAGAGGACTCATCACAGTTTCTTTGCAGTGCATTTTGCCGGTCGACATGCAGTTGGTCACGGCAAACCGCACGCCGTTCGTGCACTTGCCCGTGGCGATGTCGCCGCGGTCCGTTGGCTCAAACTTGGTACGCCAGTAGCGCACCCACATATCGTTTGGCTCGATCTTTTCGTAGCGGAAGCGGTCGCGGCCCTGCGTGATCTCGGCCTGCACTTTTTCTGCGACGCTCAGCGCACAGGTTCTCGAGTTGGTCGAGATCCAGCACGCGAGCTGCTGGCACTCCTTGCGGTTGCCCTTGATTATGTCGGCAATGATCGGTGCGGCCATGGCTCCGATCTGGAAGGCCACAATCACGCCCTCGACGATTTGGAGGCCGCGGTTCTGGACAGCCGTAGACTCAAAGTTGATTGCCTGGGTGGTGTTGGTGTCCGTGTACCCTGGCTGCGCCACAAAGGTCGGGATGTCATCTTGGCCCGACAGCGTGGGTTCTTCTGCAAACGGGATGGTCGCGTCGGCGCCGTACTGCTGCGACTGGACCGTGACGTAGAGGGTAGTCGAGGTGAGCGCGAGCAAGGCGAGTGGCTTGAGTGGAAAGCGCATGGTGGTAAAATGGAATGGTTTGGTGGTGGTGGGGTGGTCGCTTGGTGGCAAATTTTGGAATGACTAAGTTGATGGCGGAAGCAATGGATCACAACCGTCAGAGTTTGAAATAGACGCGAGGGTCTCTATCAGGATTGCAAGAGCTGACCCACTACGCCTGCTCGTCAGAGAGCTCGTGGTGGGATAGGATTCGTTTGTACCTCCTGGCAGACGTCGGTATTGATTGTTTGAGTGTACTACGCGTGTACCTCCTGGTAGACGTCGGTATTGATCGTTTGAGTGTACTACGCGTGACATCCTGAAAGGCGTAGGAATTTACCGTTCGAGTGTACTTTGACTCAGCGTCACCAACCTCGCATCATCATCAATCGTGTGCCCAGTTCTATCGCACGGCAGATCGGCGCGATCGGCACGATCACCACGATGACATCCATCGTATGTGGATTCACCCGATGAAGTGGTACAACACTCGTGGTGACTCACCACAAGGACTGTACCACTTCAACATGTCTTAACTCATCACGACCGCCAAAGATTTGACTGTCCATCATGTTGGTGGACAGTCGTGGCGCTCCGGATCCCAGCTGCGTATGACTTCATGTTCTGACCAAACAGGTGGGCAGAGTTTCCATACAATAATGTCGATTCCATCTATACGAAACCAACCGCCGGCACCAAAACCTCTAGTGACGACTGAATCGATGTGACGCTCCACGGATGAGATCCCGGCGCCCTGGCTCAACCATGTGGGATCGGTTCGTGGCACCGACGGTGGGATCTCCTAGTCGAATGCATGATGGGAAGGAGGTGGTGGACCCATCCATCAACATCACGGTCAACACTTTTCTGCTGTGTACTGGAATCGTATCCTAGCTCTCTCTCTCGTCGTACACCCCCGGGTGACGTGCGATGCTGCTCTCCTACAGTACAGTTCATTATTTTGTATCCCCGCTCTCTCCAAGTCGTATCCTCGCTCTCCCTCCCGTAGACACACCCGTGGGCACTCCCGACAAGACGCACTGAGCTGCCGTCGTGTCATTCGTTGATTTCCGTCTCCCCTCAACATCGCAATCCACCATGAAGCTTCTCTTCGCAACGCTTGCCTTCTTCTCGGCACTCACCGTCGGCACCTCGCTCGCCGCCCAGGCCCAAGCACTGCACGAGCAGCCGTTTGCCCACGAACCGACTCGCGCGTTGCGCACTGCGGCCCAGGCGACCGGAAGGATCACGCTGGGCAACGCCCACGACGGGGCCATCGCGACGTTCACGATCGCCAAGGCCATTGTTCCGCTCTTGGCCGGCATGTCCAACAACAAAGAGTGCCACCAGCTCGCGTGCTGGGTCGCTGTGTCGACTGAGAACTGCGGCATGACGGCGGCGAACCAGGTCCAGCGCGAGCTGACGAAAGGCCGCAACTCGTTTGGCGTCGAGAGCGTCAGCAGCCAAGGCATGTGGGTGCGCTACTGGCGCACCAAGTTCTCGCCGCCCGATCGTGGCAACGTCGCCGAAGGCACGTGTGGCGGTGGCTCCAAATTTGTCATGACCAACTGCCAGCAGACTGGCAAGGTGTACTGCTAAGCTGCTCAAGAAGAGACCAACGTCCACGGTCTGTTGGGATGTATTTGGTTTCGTTCGATACATGGTTGCCCTCTTTCGTTATAATAATTGCTGCAGACTGTAGAAAATAATGAGAGAGACTAACAGTAAATGCGAAGCAAAAAGCTCTCGCCATCGATAAAAAACTGGCAGCACTAGTACTTCGAAGTGGTACTTCCATAGTTCCTTCGTACGGTAGTAATATCGAAGTTGATGAGATTACTACTACTGTATTACTACTTTTATCCACTTTACACAACTCAGTAGTTCTGGGTTCAAGAATTAACGATAGTAATACCGTCTTCGCCTCGCGCAGGCAACACCATAATACTTCTCTCAAATCATCTCATGGCATATGTAGATCAAGTGTATTTCTGATTAGGCGGAAGCTAGTAGTACTCTATCTACTACCGTCGAAGCCTACTGCTGCTTGTACGTCGGGTACGTCACGTAACCTTCGGCGCCTTTGTCGGCGTTCCACCAGAACTCCCGCGGCGCTTCCTCGGCAATCGGCCAGTCGTTCTGGAAGCGCTCGGCCAAGTCGGGGTTCGCAATGTACGCGCGACCAAACGACGCGAGGTCGGCGGCGCCAGTGCGTAGGGCGCCCTCGGCTTTGTCGCGCGTGTACGCAACGTTGGCCATGACCGTGCCCTTGAAATGGACCTTGGCGTCCAAGAGCGTCACGAGACGGCCCTTGTCGCTGACGCCCCAGCTGGGCTCGGCATCCAACAACGCCAAGTACGCAAGGTTGTGCTTGCTCAGTTCGCCCACAGTGTAGACAAACTGCTCGTAGTTGTCGACGCTGCCCATGCCGCCAAAGACGCCATTTGGCGCAAGGCGCACGGCGATGCGATCGGCCGGCCACACGGTCTTTAGTGCGTCAACAATCTCCAAAAGGAACCGCGCGCGGTTCTCGACCGAGCCACCGTACTGGTCGGTGCGGTGGTTGGTCACCGACTGCAGAAACTGATCGACCAAGTAGCCGTTCGCACCGTGGATCTCGACACCATCGAACCCAGCTTGCTTAGCGAGCTCGGCCGAGTGACGGTACATCTCAATGACACCGGCAATCTCGTCCGTTTCAAGCGCACGCGCCTGTTCGAACTGGACGTACTCGCCCTTGTTGTTGCGGAGGCGGCTGTTGCGGAGATTGCTGTCGATCAGCTGCGTAGCCGATGCCGAGACAATCTGCTGATCGCCGTTGAACGAGGAGTGCGCTTGGCGGCCCATGTGCCAGAGCTGCAAAAAAATCTTGCCGTCCTTGGCATGGACGGCGTCCGTGACTTTTTGCCACCCGGGCACTTGGGTGTCGTTGTACAAGGCCGCGGCGCCGTACCAGCCAAATGCCTGGGGGCTCACGGCGGAGGCCTCCGAGATAATAAGCCCGGCGCCGGCGCGCTGCGCATAGTACTCGACGTTGAGGTCGTTCGGGATGTGGCTCTCAATCTCAGCGCGGCCGCGCGTGAGTGGCGAGAATACAATGCGGTTCTTGAGCACAAGGTCTTTGCTCAGCGTGAGCGGCGTAAAGAGCTTGTATCCGGCTGTGGCGCTCATGACGATAACTGATTATAGATGGGTGAGGAGGAGTAGCTTGCTGGGGAAGATGCAAATTGCAGAATGAAATGGAGGCAACTACCGGTAGTCGGGGGGCTACACGGCTTGCGTGGTGTAGGGACACCAGTGGGTCTTCACTGGAGACGAATGGGGATGACTAGACGAGGCGACATGCTGCGAGGCGAACGGAGGATTACGTGACCCGATCCCATCCGCTGTCTCTGTCTCTGTCTCCGTCTCTGTTACCATGTGCCTCAGCCTGGGGTTTCGCAATCACGATGCGTAATCGCATGTCTCAGGAGAGGGGGGTACAAATTGGATAAGAAATGCAAAATGATGACGTCATGGATTAAAAGGCCATCACTCTGTAGACGAGGAGATCCGTAAAGTTGTTCACTCGATTCGGGGGGGAAATTACTAATCGGTCACTGATCCTGCGAAAATTATACTAATTCGTTACTGAAAATTTTCACCGTTACTAAATCGTTATTGAGCTGAAATCTCATTTGGGATCGTACTAAACGGTTACTATCTAATCTAAAAATAGATCTAGACTACATTCCATTGGTTGTTCAATCGACGCCATTTTCAAGTATGCTCACACATGGCACACTTTGAAATCGTCTACTCCACACGCCCCACCGAATCGCCATGGCGTCAGGGGCTGCAATGC
>JAADVD010000593.1:0-12645 GCA_023334535.1 Pythium vanterpoolii
AGTCGCGATCCAGTGAACGACCATGCGCTGCTGATGCACGCTGGCGCTGTGCGAGCGTTTGAGAATTTGGTGTTTCTTAAGGTCTTTAACGCCGGACACATGGTGCCGACCCACCAACCGGCGGTGGCGCTTGACCTCATCAACCGCTTTTTCGTCAACGCTCCGTTTGTCCAGTGAATGAACTAGCCGCGTAAAGGCTGTCCCCAAGCACCATGCTACAGTACTGTACTGTACGCTGTGTCTGCAATGCAGGAGAGATGTACAAGATCTGCTGATGGATAAGTCCGTAATTTAGTAGATTCAACGACTCTATTGGGCATATGTTGGTCGTCTACTAATTTAAAGTAGTTTCTAGGGCGGACATGGGGGCCGCACCACGTCACATGCACACCCTGGACAGCCCATCTGCTTTGAGCCACTCGTTCGTAGTACGTCAGCAGCGCGCGCCAACCGCCAATGGCTTGGCGCCACGCTGCTCTCTCCTCTCTCTCCTCTCTCTCGTCTTCTCTCTCAGCTCCCTACCCGTCATTCTCGAAATCGCCGCATCCTGCGTACCCTTCTAGCCTCCTCTTCCATCACCAGCACCATGGCCCCCAAGATCCGCCAGCCCGCCCCGGACTTTACGGCTGAAGCCGTGGTCAATGGCGAGTTCCAGACTGTCTCGCTCGCCGACTACCGCGGCAAGTACGTCGTGCTCTTCTTCTACCCGCTCGACTTTACGTTCGTGTGCCCGACCGAGATCATTGCGTTCTCGGAAAAGGCCGACGCGTTCCGCGCCATTGGCGCCGAAGTGATTGGCGCGTCGTGCGACTCCAAGTTCTCGCACTTGGCGTGGATTAACACGCCGCGCAAGAAGGGCGGGTTGGGCGAGATGCAGATCCCGCTCATTGCCGACTACAACAAAGAGCTTGCGCGTGCGTACGACGTGCTGGTCGATGGCCCCGAAGACGCGGGCGTCGCATTCCGTGGGGTCTTTATCATTGACCCCAAGGGCGTGCTGCGCCAGATCACGGTCAACGATTTGCCTGTCGGCCGCAACGTCGACGAGATCTTGCGTCTGGTCGAGGCTTTCCAGTTTGTCGATGAGCACGGCGAAGTGTGCCCGGCCAACTGGAAGAAGGGCAAGAAGACCATGAAGGCCGACCCCAAGGGCTCGCTCGAGTACTTTGAAGCCGCCAACTAGAGATCCCCATCGTCTTTGCGTTTGCCGCGGAGCGGAAGTGACAATGGAAAACTTGTAACTCTCCGCTCATGCGTCATAAAATAATAAAAAACATTTTTAATCACGCCCGCCTACAACAATTGGGAAAACGACCGGAGATGCACAGGCTGTGCGAGGCACTCCTCGTCGTTGTCGTCTTTGTCGCCGCCTGCATTGTCGTGGACATGACGATGGACTTGCTGGAATGTCGAGGCACAGGCGTCCGCTTTGTGGCGCTTCCAGTTGGCGCGGTGCGTTGCAAAGGCGCGTTTGCACTGGTCGACAAACGCCTTGTCGCTCATAGGCTGGTACTGCGGTGGGTCGCACAGCACCTCCTACAACAGAGCACACCTAAGTCCACTCTTCCATATCCTCAACCAGCAAGGAGAACAAGAGCTGCGCACCTTGAGCTTCTCATAACAGTGCTTGTAGCCGCCGTCGATCAGATACAGCTCGGGGTAGAACAGTTGTGGATACTGCTCGGCATGGATCCACCGATCCAGATTCCGCACGTGGCGAAGCCTACACACCATGACCATCAGATCCTCCATCCAAAACTCCTGACTATCTACTCCAGACGCACATTTTCGGAGCACGGTTCGCCGAGAACTCGCAGTAGAAAATCAGTGCTGTGCGACTTGCATTTCGCGGAGGATTTCGCAAGAACTTGTCTTCGACGTGGGTCGGATCGTTCATGGACAAGGCGTTTTTGAGACGGCCACCGGTAAACTCGTACCCAAAGCGGCAGTCGATTAGTGAGAAACTATCGAGACCATCGCGGTAGACGCCACCCAAGAGATCGGCGACCTGCGATATCAAATTAGACACGGAGTCACTAAGACTGTCTCCGATAGTACTGGAGAGTGAGGGACGTACTGTCTGCGGTGAGATCACGTTGAGGTCTGGGTGTCTTTTCGATCGCACTGTCGGCAAAACAAGCGAGTGAATCGCTGTAGCGATCGCGCTGCCGACGCCATCGTTTTCTGCGCCTGGGAATTCGGATGTGGAGCGTGCAAACGACAGTTTCGGTGGTGCAAGAAACACTGACTGGCTCGAGTGCGACCGGCCGAAGGCTGAGCGACGGTCGACTGCCGGCGGAGGAAAGAGCGGCACAGACTCGGCCGTTAATGTCTCGGTGAGGCGACGCTTCCACGTCCGTCGAACGACGAGTGAGTCATCGTCTTCTTTGTTCTCTCCATCCGCAGCGGCATTGGCGGCTTCTGTGACTGCGACACCACTGGACATCGATTTGCTCGGTTTGGCGGTTGCTCCACACTCGTCTTCGGTCAGTCGGTGCATGAGATTGAGTACGCGGCGCGCACGGTGCGGCGTGTTCTGTCCACTCGGTTCACGTGTCATACGCGACACGATGCGCTCGCGTTCCGGCTGCATGGTCGTCTCCACAATCGCGGGTGTTGCGTCCACGCTGAACATTTGCGAGGTCGATAAAACGTCCTCTGAGTCGTCTCCATCGTCTCCGAAGATCGACCGGCGCTTGCGCATCGACTGCTTCATAGGCGGTTGCTCTTGCATTGCCGGTTTTGCCGTAGTCACCGCCAAGAGCGTCGTAGACGCCGTCGCGTCCACCTCATCTGGGTGGAATTCGTGGTCACTTTTCGGCGGCGGCTCAAGCTCCAACCGCACCGCCTCTGGGGTCAATAAGGTGACTTCCGGTAGATTTTTCGTCGCTTTACATGGTGATCCTTTCGGATTTTCCGCTACACTCATCGCAGCCGCATACTCGCGCGCGTCCTGCATGACCCAGACGCTGTACACCTTCCACGTTTCCCTTCTTCCTGTGTTTCGTTCACATAAAACCGCGGGAAAAGACTCAAACTCAAATTACATGTCCAAATATCACATCATCCACCGACCCAAATTAGTTACTTTGGGCAATTCGTAATTACGATTGCAAGAACGTTTCTTCAACTCGTAAAAAGACCACGTCTCTCTTCGTTTTGTTCCAGCAGGAAGAAGGAAACCCACCATCCAGCACGGCACGAAGGAAGCGTAGGAGCGTAGGAAGCGAAGGACGCTTCGTGGCGGCGCAGTTTCTCGGTATACAGAACGCTACGGAGGACACAGACGATCGTGGCGCATCGCGCAAATTTCACACTACAATGTCGTACAATTTTTACTCGATTGTGTCGTCCATCAAGGACAAGGTGCGCTGGATTCTCTTCCGTCAATCGTTACGCTCTTTTCTAACGGACACGTTTCATCCTTGCTGTAGTCGTCGCAGGCCATGGCGACGCTTAGTTCCGACCTAAAAGAGTTCTCGTCGATCGTGCAGGAGGTGCGTCGTGTGGAGAAGCGTCTTTTTATCTATTTGGAAAGCTTTGTGGCGTTAAACATGGTGGTGAGTGCTTAGGACGTGGCCGAAGTCGCCAACACGGTACGCAAGACAGTTCACGAACAGAGCGAAGCATTGCGGCAGCGCGTGGAAGAGCAGCAGGAGCACGATGGCGGTGAGACGACTGCGGGGGAGGATGGTAGTGACGGCGAACCGGTGGACGGCTCGATGACGCCCAAGACGGAAGGAGATGACGACGAAGAGTCACCGTTGGCTCCCGAACACGAAGACGCCGAGACCGCCGAGACCTCCAAGACTTCGGAACATCGGAGCTCGGTCAGCTCGCTGTTTTCGTTTGCTGGCTTATCGCTCGAAGCCGTGGGCTCGAAGATTCTCCAGTCGGCCGATGGACTGTTGGACACACTGGCTCGTGCCGGTGCGGTTGAAGGGGAAGTCGACGACGCAGACGATAGCGAGACGGACGAAGACAAGATCGCGAGTGCGCGTCGATACCGGCTATTAGCGCTGCAAGAAGATGCGCACACGTATATTCACCCGCCGATGGATGTGGAGACTTTTAAGAAGTGGCGCAAAGCACTCGCAGACGAAGAGCTAGAGGCTATCAAGCAAGAAGTGCTGGCGCATTATCCGACGGTCGCAGACAAGATGACGGAATTGGTGCCCAATTCGGTCATGGTCGACGATTTTTGGGCTCATTACATCTACAAAGCCTCGCTCTTGGCGGCCCAAGAGCAGCGTGGCGCTGATCTACTCGAACACGGTACGTCGCTGTCTTATAGGTTACTCTGGAGTGATGATAGCTAACTCTTCGTGGTGGATTTTGGTATGGCAGCACTCAACGATAGTGAAGAAGAAGTTGGCTGGGACGCCGAGTCCCCTCGTCATGCAGGCGAGAACGACGGACGGTTCCCTACATTTGAAGACGCGCACGCCGACGATGCATTACCGATTTTGGAGCTGGAGCAAGTCGATGCACCCGAGCCGTCGAGTCCTGCGCCAGTGCTGGGCGAGCAGCGAGCGCAGTTGCCAGAAGAAAGCGACGACGATATACCCGCGCTGAACGACTCGGTCTCGAGCGACGGCGAAAGCTGGATCGAACTGGACGAGCAACGGAGGGATGCACAGCAGCCACCTCTGTCATCATCGTCGTCGTCGTCGTTTGTACCAGTGTACGGTCCGCGTGATGGTGTGTACAACGTGGTTGGTGGGGACGCCAAAACCACAGCAAGTGCTGTTATCTCGACGCCAGCACGTGTGCGAGAAGATGACGAGGAAGACGTTGATTGGGGCGACGAAGACGATGGCGACGCGGCTGCTGCAGGTGCCTCTGCCACCGCCACCTCTACGGTCGCCAAGAGTGATGCCACCACCGAACCTTCAGCGAACGGTGGGGCAACAGCGGTCGCGACGCCCGACACAAAGACACGCGGACCGGATTGGGGGGAATGGGACTAAGAAGCCTCATCTTTCGTTATCGATCTGATCTTCACGTGGAAGGGGTACGGATCCCCTGCCACTGAGTCTGTATCTGACCCGTCCCAGGTTTCGTTTGCCCGGGCTTGCCTGTAACTTATTCCTCTCGCCTACTCCCCTTCGATCTTTCGTCGTCCGTCCGCTCCTGCCACTGGAAGCACGTCGCTGTCCGGCCGTCGTCTTAAAAAATTGCTTCTTGTATTCAATAGTACTTCCATCTCTTCATTCCTTTTGTATGAGATCAGTTTTCGTTCATTTGATACCAGTCGCCCACAGTATTTTTACCATAGGTTCTTAGAGAGCCCATTAATCTGGCGGGAAGAAATGGGACATGGGTACAGCCGAGGGACAGAACGGTTCTGGACATTTCTCGGTCCGATTGGAGGATCGGATCATCCGAACGGCACAAAGACGAGAGAATGGCCGATGAGAATGTTCTGTTCTGACTCTGACAGAAGGACGGTGGAGAACGGTTCTTTACCGCTCGGACTTCCGAGTCAAAGCCCCGGTCATCACGTGGTCACCCGGTCACTGAATACTAGTGGCTCAGAGTGAAGGCGGGAGTGACTGAGCACAATCGGGATGAGCTGCGCTCAGGATCCCGCAAGGGTATATGTACTGCGTACCCCAATAGTAATCATTTCTAACATTGGCTGGGATACAACCTACACAGTTTTGTGTATTGCGCACTGACGCCACCTCAAGTTTTCCTTGAACTCAAAGCAACGTTCGTGTAACCTCTTTTTGGTAATTCTATTGTTTTGGTGGTGGCCAGCCACATCTCAGTGACAAATCAGTGACGAATGCTCATATGGAAACAGTGATCAGATCAGGGTTAGAACAAGTTCAAGCTGTACAAATCAAGGTGCTTTTTCTCATGCCTTCCTCGGCAGCACTCTACCAACACTCGCGCTGAACACTTCCTTCCATCCCGAGCACTTTTTCCACGGCCAGGTGCCGCGAACGACCCGCGAACGCCTGCGGCGGCGAGAAACGCTCTCTTCTCGCTCAGTTGTTTTAGGCGCATTCTCTCTCGCTCTATCTATCTCTCTAGAGAACCCCAGTCGCTGTGCGATGCAGCGAACCAGTGACGCAGTGCCGCGTCGCGCTGAGCCGCAAGCCAGAGCAGCTTCCACCGCCTCGCTGCTAATTCCATCCACTGCCCCTGCCACACACTCTTCCTTCACCATGAAGGACCACAACGCCTCAACGCGAGGCGTACAGCTGCTGTCGCCGTCGCTCCAGCGCGGCCTGCGCGCCACGACCACGACTACCACAAGCAACAGAAGCAGCAACCAGCACGCAAAGACCGCCGTTTTTGATTGCGACTCGTTCACGCTCGAAGCCGTGCGGCGTCGGCACGACAGCGAGCGACCGCGCGGCCACGGCAGCTTTCTCCATGCATCCTCGGGCGTTTCCGGCGTCTCGGTGTCGTCGTCGGGCGGGTCACCACGGTCGCCGTCCATGGCGCGCAGTCGCCACACGCTCGCCAAGACGGGCAGCAATGAGCGGCTGCCGTCGCTCGACGGCCGCGACACGCACGTGATGGACGACTTTGACTGGGGCACGCGCAGCACGCACGTAAGCAGCTACAGCAGCGCGAGCCAGCGCACGTACCAGCACCTGTCGTCCATGTCGTCGGTCGGTACGGTCAGCAAACGCATGAGCATGGCGAGCTCTTCGACGTCGTCGGCGCTCCCGGGCATGCCGCGCGTGCGGTCCGAGGTGGTCGTGCGCGGTTGGCTCCAGCGGCGCCGTGGCCGTGTGCTCAAGCGATGGAAGACGCAGTACTGCGTGCTCAAGACCGACCAACGGCTCTGTCTCTACGCGAGCGAAGACACGGTCAACGGCCGCCTCGAAGGCCGCTTCCACGTACTGCGCGTGACCTACAACGACCGCCACGGCTCTTTCCAAGTCATTGGCATTGGCAGCGACGAGACGCCGTACAAAGACGAGTTCAAACCGCTCGACGACGACGGCTGGCGCGTGTGGTTTCTTGCACTGCGCGAGTTTTTCACGCCCGCGTCGATTCACGAAGCATTGGAACGCATGCCCGAGCTGTCGCTTTTGCCTGGCGTCCATGCGTCGCTGTTGGAGGATGAGGATGACGACGACGACGACGAAGACGACGGCGCGTTGGTGCACGAAGTTGAAGAGATGATTCTGCGGCCGTACGGCGGCGGCGGCGACTACCCTGGCGTCGTGGGCGAGCGGTTGTCCGTGTCCAACGCCAGCACGGTGTCGAGTAATCAGCACCAGCACCATCGCGTCCATAGCTATGCCGGTGCCGGTGCTGGCGTCGGTGCAGGTAGAGACGTACCCGTTTCAGTCTCCACCCCACCATCATCGGCGAACGATCGGAAAACCGTCCTCTTTGACGCCAACGAATTCCCACGGTACACCACTAGATCCACCAACATAACCAACAATCAGATGGACCCCGACGTCGCGACGGAGCTGCCGTTGCGGACGTCCAATTATCGCAAGCTGTATAGCGGCGGTGTGCGCAGCAAGTCAGCGTCGATCGCCAGCACCCACAGCCACAGCACCGAAGTGGAGTACAGTCACAGTCACAGTCACAGTCACAGCGCTGAGCCATCGGCTGCCGAAGTGGTGATGGACTGTCCCATGATCGAACGCGACAGCCAGAACGCCATGGCAATACTCGAGCGGTGCGGGTCCGAGTCGGTCGTGTCGACCGCGACGTCGCGCGACTCGGACAGTGCGTTCTCGTGGAATCGCCTGTGAGAAGAAGGCATGGAAGAGAGGAGAGGAGGCTGACTGTCAATGGGAAGCAGCAGTAGAGAGAGAGAGCGAAGAGGTCATTTCGTAATTGTACTACAGTATCGTATGGTGAGGAGAGGAAGAGAGAGAGAGATTGGAGTGTGTGAGGAGGTTCATACAGGACGCTGGACCGTATGGGAGGAATCTACAGTCGCGTAGTCGACATCAGCGCGTGTACAGTACTGCCCTCATGCAATACCTCCCAACTCGAGGAGGTGGCGACCCCTAGCAAGATCCTCGAGGTCTCTGGATTCCGGATGGCGGATTCCACAAGCAGTACTCGTTCAGTATTCATTGATGTCTTCTGAGCCTCTGGAATGCGCAAGCACTGCATGATGAAACGTGAGTGATTCTCAGCCGCTGATACAGTTGATTGAACCACAGGACATCTCGTGTACCACTGTGTTCCAGATGCTGTAGCTACTCAGAAATGTATTATCACGGGTTATTATACACACAGCTCAGCCGTCTCCTTGTAGTTTAATATATCTGCACTTATACAAGTATGCATTAATAAAGGTTGGTGACAGAAAGCTGTCACAAGTCAACTCAGATCTGCTGGACTTAAGATCCCATTGTTGACTCGTTTTCTCTCGTTCTTCAAGCCGTGGCCCACCACCATCACGCGCAATCTGAGTCACGCCATTCTCGAACTTGTCGTGCCCCATAATGCTCCTTCTTCCTCACCCATGTCGTTCTTCCACGCCTCAACGAAAATCTAGATGCGCTGTTCCAGAGACTATTACTTGACAAGGCGGATGGGACGAGTGACTCTATCATAGCACCCATCCATACTACAACATCAGCAGTCAACGCGCACTTGCTCACTTTCCAATCTTCTCTTCCTTGGCCGTTAGTACCCTGAAGATGTCGCTGCTCGGATCGCTGTCGCTGCGGCGTGGCCTCACACTCGCGTGCGCGCTCGCCTCACTGCTCGCGGCGCCGTTGCTTGTCGCCAGCCAGGTCGCGACCGTCGGCACCGTCGAGCCGCGCACTTTTGCACTCGACACGGCCGCTGTGCGGACGGCTACGACGCAGACGTTCTCGTCTGCCGGCTCGTCGTTTCTTACCATCCATTTTGCCTCGTTCCAGCTCGCCGGCGACGACAAGGTCATTGTGCGCAGTCCCGACCGTGTGACGCAGTTTGCATACACGGGCCTCGGTCGCGGCGCGCTGGGCATGGCCGGCGGCTTTTTCTCGTCGCGCATCCCGGGCGACACGGCCGTGGTCGAGTTTGTACCATCGGCAGCCGCCAGCCAACCACAACCACAGACTCTCAGCGGTGGTCCGTACGGTTTTGCGGTCGACCAGATAACACGCACGGCCAAGAGCTTCGCGCCGCTCACGATCTGCGGCACGGACGACACGCGGCCGGCCAAGTGTTTTGTCAACGACACGGCGGTCTACCGCAAAGCCGCGGCGGTCGCGCGCCTGCTGGTCAACGGCCAGAACGCGTGCACGGGCTGGCTCGTGGGCAGCCAAGGCCATTTGCTGTCCAACTACCACTGCCTCGGCGAATCCAACCACTCGCTCGTGACCGATTACGAGTTCCAAGCCGAGAGCGGATCATGTGACGACGAGTGCCGCGTGCGCGGCGGCTGTGCCGGCACCGTCGTGGCGTCGTCGGCGCAGGTCGTCGCGTCCAGCGAAAGCCTCGACTATGCGCTCGTCAAGCTCGACACGACCGCCGACCTCTCGATCTATGGCTTTCTCACGTTGCGCGTGGCCGGCCCACAACTCGCTGAGCCCATCTACCTTCCCCAGCACCCCGTGGGCTTTGCGAAGCGCATTGCGGCCGTCACCGACGACGGCAGCGTTGCCACGATCGAGGGCGTCGACGCCACGAGTGCGTGCGGCAATCACCGCGTGCTGTACACGGCCGACACGATCGGCGGCTCGTCGGGCTCGCCGGTCTTGGCGCGATCCGATCATACGGTCGTGGCGCTCCACAGCTGCGGCGTGCTCTCAGAGCCGTGCCGTAACAGCGGTATTGACATTCGCGGCGTGGTCGCCGACCTCCGAGCCAAAGGCGTCGTGCCCCAGGACGCGCTCGACGATCCGACCGCCTCGGTGCCCGACGGCCCGTGGCTCCCGGGTGCCACGCCGTCGCCGACACCGCCACCGACGCCCGGCCCCACGCAATCTGTGTGCCGCATTTTCATTTTCCAAGCGTCGTGCGAGACGACGCTGCCCGGTCGGTGCAAATGGCTGGACGGCAAGTGCGTCGCGAACGACGGCGGGGCCGCGACAGCGACACCGGCACCCACGCTTGAACCAACGCCAACCCCAACATCAACGCCAACACCAACAACGCCAGAGCCAACAACACCTGCGCCAACTACCAAGTCGACCGTCGCGCCAAAGACGCCCACGCCAACAACACCCAAACCAACGGCACCGAAACCCAAACCAACGACGCCCAAACCCAGACCAACAACGCTGAAGCCCACAGCATCGCTCTGTGCGTTGCTGCGGTCCAAGAGTTTGTGCCAACAGTGGCCGTCCACATGCTACTGGAAGAGTGACGCGTGCGTCGCCGTGTACTGATTTACTGTATTACCATGAATATAATTGCCGTGGATACAATAGGAATGTCACTCGATCTTGCTGTTGGTGTGTCAGGAGCTATAGATGACAACAGCTACAACTGTGCGATTAGTATCTTTCCAAACCCAACGACACTCCAGCGGAGAGACCCGCCGCGTCCTACGCAAGCGTCGCTCGCGCAGCCGCCAACCCCACGATGGACGCCGAACTCTTGTGAACTGCCGAGCGACGACCCCGAGGCCAATTGGAGCAGCCAGTTCAAGACGCCATGGCGTGGTGTCGTGGCTGGTTGATTGCTACTGACTGTGCGAACGACGATCCGCTGGCGGCATGCTCGAGCGCCAACCCCATGCCTGGCGATAGAAGGTGCCAACTACGACCATTGTGTTGACCTCCGTCACGTCACATGAACTCAGGACACTATTATACTGATTTAGTGGGTCCTCAAAATTTCAATATCCAATCAAATACTGTTTTTGGCGGTAAAAACATCATTGATTGGCTGTAAAACACCCAGGTGAGTGGCCTGTGGCCAAACATTGAGCGAGAAAACTGCCGACCAAGCAACGATCATGACACTGCGACTGCGGCGGCCGAGTGAATCGGACGACGACGGTTTTGGCGACTTTCTGAGCGAAGATGAAGAGGAACATACGCTCCAGATCCAGGAGATGGCAGCGCTCGCACGCAAAATGAAAACCGTACGTTTCTATCTCGTTTCTCTATCGCCTACGACGCGTGCCTCAGCCTCGTGGTTCATTTTTCTAGGTCGGCGTGCGCGAAGCCATTGAGTTTGGCAAAGAAACCTCACTACAAGAAGGCTTTGACGCTGGCTTCCATATGGCGGCACGAGACGCCTTTGGTTTTAGTGCGCTACGCGGGGCGCTCGGGTACGGAGCATTTAGTGGACATCTTCTATCTAGTCACTGACGCATGGGTGTATCCATTTCTCAGTGTCGCTGTAGCGAGTGGTCTCTCAAGCTCACTAGAAGAAAGCGAGAGCGAACAGCTTCACGTTTGTATCGAAGAGCTTCGTGTGCAATCACTGCGGGTGCCTGCAGTCACCGTGACGACGGCTGAGGCGATTGTGGTCGGCGCCGCCGACTCCACCACCACCGCACTATCTAACAATAACCTCACTGTGGACGAGGCAAGCGACGCGGCACTCGTGGAGCGAGCACGCGAGTGGATGCTGAGGCTGCAGCTGCCGATTGAGAATATTCTTAACAGTCATAGAGATTGAATACGGAAACGTTTTATTAATTATGGCGGCAACTCAAGGCTGACCCAGTTTGCGTACAATGCGAGGATCGAGACTGGGATCGTGAGCGACACCATGTAGCAATACTACGTGTCTTGCTCCAGCGCATGCAGCAGCCCATACATCGGCGACGCGTCGCGGGCAAATAGAATGCCGGCAACTTGGCGAAGAACATCATACCTACATAAGCACACAGTATCAATTGAAATAGCCATTTGATCCGTATTGTCTGTCGTGTAATAGTCTTGTGCATGGACACAAGAAAGCTGATGGTAGCCACGAGCACGAGCACATAGCCCCATACGGCGCTCGTGGAGCCCGCGCGTCGACGCGCATCGTGATCGGCTCAACAAGAATTGTGGATTTAGGCAAGAACATACGCCACAATCCATGGATAAGTCAATTCAACATGCATTTTACTTAGGTGACCGACCCACTTTGACACTCCAAATTTCGAGTACTAAATGAGCCTGAAATAGGTTAACAGTGGAAACCAAATCAATACCACGGGTCAGAAACAGCTATTGTCCGCTTCACCGTTTTTGCCTCTCAATTTGGGTTTCTTAAACTGGGTTGGGTCGAGTATAGTAGAATATGATTGAAGTCCGACAGTACTTTAGCTTTGTATGCGTTGATTATAGCCAATCAAAACAATATTTGCTTTATATATCCAATGAGACTTTGTAGTGGACTGTTGGCTCGAATGTAGGTTCTCCTTTCTGACCAATGAGGGGTGGCCAATGCGTTCCGACAACCTCCGACAAATTTTGTCGGAACCGCACGCCAAATCTGCTGTCGTCCATTCAAAATTCAACAGTAGAGCAGATCACTTGCATACTTGCTCTCTTTCCGACAAGTCGCCACGAGTGTGAACGCACTGCGCCCTCAGAGCAAAATGCGCGTTCTGTCGGCGTGAACGCGTTCAAGCGATTCTTAGAGGCAGCGAATGTTGCATTAGAATATGTCTTTGATTGCATGTCTAACGATCCAAATGGAAAGTGTATGGGCGCTGTGATGGACAAGTTTGCATCGCATTTGGCCTTCACTACCGGTGTGAAGGATAAG
>JAADVD010000594.1:0-12623 GCA_023334535.1 Pythium vanterpoolii
TGGAGGCTGAAAGGGAAGCTGTGAGAGACTGACACGCACGTTTAGTTGTTCTCCATCAGTCGCTGGACGACTTGTTTCAGTGCATCGAGCTCTGTCCGCAGCGCCGCAATCTCAGCGTCGCGTTGGGAGTTGGTGTCCTTTCGCGTCGCTGGCTGCGACTATAATGCGAACGTGAACACGTCAGCGACGGCGACACAGACGAAGCATCTCAACGACGCACTCGGCGATGCACTCGGCGAGAGCTATTAGCGGCCACCAGAACGCCTCCCTGTGAGTGCCACACGTCATGAGATTACTTTCGGTGGTCTTCATCGCTGGAATTTCGAGGATTCGAATCGCTGCGGCTAAGCACTCGCCTGTCGGCAACACCGCGCTGCGACGCAGGACCCGTTTCATGGTTACAATGCCCTCGCTCAGGTCGAGAGTAATGAGCAAAAAGAACGTGATCCTCGACGGCGTGGACTGGAGGAACGTGGATTGGTACATGATTGCACTGATTTCAACACCGACGACCGCGATCTCGTGGGCACAATCGCTGAGATGGTGCGACACACGAAAGACCAGTCGTCTGAAGCCAAACTTGACCAGGGAAAAGCAGATGGACGAGCCGCGCTAAACGCCCCCGAGTAGAATGCGTAGACGGCTGTCTGGCTCGATTGCGCACAGAGCAACGACACAAACAAGAGCAGTCGCGTCAGTACGGAGTTGGCGTGCAGAACTCGATGACGGAGCAGTAGGATGTGGCCGTAGACGACGCAGACCACCCACGGGACAGAGCCGAGACCCAACGAAAGCGGCATTGAGAACCTCTACAAGGCACAGACCACAACGTGCGAGCCCAGGAGATGGGCGGTTGCCGCCATGGCAATTGAGACGACCTCGAGCGTGTAGTCGCCACGCCGAAGATGTCGCCACAATGTGGTGCGGGCGTGCCGGAGATATCGTTGCGCTTTCGCGATGGAATAGAGGCCGCGAAACGCATGGCGCTGCGGGTCCCAGAGCCCTCGCTTCCAGGATTGCCACGTCGGGTCGTCTGGAGCTGCATCGGGTACGCACGAGGTCACGGGTGCAGCCAGTCGGACCATTCGGTGGAGACTACAGTAGTCGCAAACTCGGCGAGTTTCGGATCCCCGTCAAGATTGTGAAGAGAAGAGACGTTGTGTTCAATGGTCATGTGGGTCGATCACAACTCGTAAGATAGACTCGACAAGAGATCGAAAACGGTCATACCAGATTTTCATAAAGGCGCAAACCTGAGCCGCTTGATCTCTATTGCTGTTTCCGTTTGGATTTACAAGCTGCGAGAGCGCGAATGCGGGAGAACACCAAAATGGGTTCGTTAGTCTCTTTCACGAGATTTACTGGCAAGTGTTCAGTCTCACCTGGATGCCACGGCCAAAAATTGAGATCGTTCTGCTGTGTCGGTCGATTCTGCGAGGTTTGAGCCATGTGGCCGCACGACATCGAGGGTCACGTGAGTGCCGGTGATGCGAGGCTCCAACACGAAATTGACTCCACGTTCCACGATTCTTCCGAAATTTACTCAAGTAGAGTCGCCCAACAATCGGTTTGAGGCTGGGGCATACTTGAATTACTATACTGCAGACTCAAGCTTAGCGACTTCTCAGTTCGAGCCGAATTAGGTCACGGAGCGACGATGTGTCGTTGTTCGCGAGGGCGACTGCCCAGAGGGTGCGGGCCCAGGCGACACACTCGACGCGTCGGGACCACCGACTGTCGCCGGCCGCATGCTCTCCATTTCCATGTCGTTTTTTCACCACCACCTCGTGATACCGTCGTCGCGGGATCGATAGCGCCATCCGTGCGACTGAAAAGTCTCGTAACAGTATTGTATGTTCCGGTCGAACTGCCTTTTGCTCACGGACAGAACAGACGCGACCATTACTGCGCGTGGAGCAAGACGCAGCCGCTTGCTCTATGGAATCGTCTGGACCTAAGAAAAGGCTACTTCTTTGTCGGTACCTGCAATGGCGGAGGATTGCAAGCGACTCGGGGCAGCGTTTGGCGTATCGGCCGCGGGTCTATTCCTTAATGCAGCGCGACTCATGTAGAACCGATACCGCTTTCAGCGACGTTTACTGGGTTAGAATGGTGGCGCGCCATGAAAATGGACGCATCCATTTGCATAAGGAGCTGCAAAAAACCAGCGAAACGAGACGTTGCAATCGTCCATTGTACGCGTAATGAAGCGTTGATCCACCGTCGCGCACCTCTTCTTTATTCAGTCTGCGAGTTGGGGTCGGACGCTTTGGAACACTTCGTCGATCACACTGCGTGGGCAGACTCGTCACATACAACAAGAATGGCATGCACTGTTTCCCTCCATGTTTCCCTTTCCTTTCTCCATGAAGTTCCCATATGTCGTAGCGACCGTTTTTTGAATTCGCGTCAGCCGAATCGACCTGGAAATGGTACATGACAACTACAGGAGTGATTGTCCTAACCTGTAATAAAGAATAACTAGTCTACATTTGTAATTCAAGATCGACAGGGTTGCGCGTAAAACCTCTACAAACGTATAACTACTCTGGGTTCTTTCGTCTTACGTGGAGCGTGGTCGCCTATCTGTCTTCTTCTCTGTATGCCCCAGTAAAGCGGGCCACACGCTTTCTCGACGTCGACGTTCCGCGCGCTGTTACGACGCCTCTAGCGCGTTCACGTATATATTGACACTCCACGCGATAGCGCTCGCTTCGCTCTCTCGATCGGTGGTCTAAACTTCCAAAATGGCTGACGACGAGCGTCAAAATCCGCCGCGGAAACGCGCGCGTCTGAATTCGGACTCGCCGCCGCGCCGTCGCCGTCGCGAGGACGACGCGAATGATACCGACGCAAACGAAGCACGAGGCGATCTAGGAATGATGCAAGGAGAACCAGTGGGCGCGACGCGCGGCCATGCGCTGCCGTTTCCGCTGAACGACCGCGACCGCGCATCACTCTTTTTTCGCACATTTCTCGTACGCATGGCGTCGCCGATTCTCCAGTATACGGCCAATGCGCCGCCCGAGGCGCCGCCAATAAATATTACGACACCCGAGACCGAGCGGGGGGATCTGCGCGACATCGCGCGCGCCGTTGCGGCCGTCGTAGGCGGCAATACGCCAACCGCTGTCCCACAAGACCAACACCCCCCGCACCATCACCCACACGGCGCTCGACCCCAAACCCATCTATACGATGAGCCCATGGATGTGGAGGACGACCCAACAGCCCGTCACCACGACGAGCTGGTCGCTGACGCGGCCGTGGGCGTCGCGATGATGGCAGAAGAAGCGGGATCGGGCCACAACCCGGACCATGACGGCGAGATGGCCGCGACTGAAGAGTCGAATACCGACGACGAAGATCTGCAGCAGCTGAGCATGGTCATGTGTGATGGCCTGCTCCACCCGAACGACTCGCTCTTGGCGGCGCAGTGCTATTTGCCCAGTGAAGTAAACTACGAAGACGTTCAGCACTTGATTTTTCACTCGGCCAAGGAGCAAAAGCAAGTGCTGATTGAAAAATTGGTCAAACTGATCAAGAAGACGCCAAATGGCGACGAGACAATTGCGCGGCTGGTCAAGGCCGAGGACGACACGGGGCTTACGCTACTTATGATCAGCGTCCGCCAAGAGCTCTTAGGGCTCTGTCAATTGCTGGTCGAAGAAGGCACCGACGTGAACCAGTGGAACGTACGTGATTTGGTAGACTTTGGTAGCGGAGAAAGAAAGAGAGAACTGACGTATGCTTGAATGGCATGGATGTATAGGAGAAACGTCCGTACGCACTGCTGCTTGCGGCGCAAAAAGGCCACGAAGGCGCGACGCGGTTTTTGCTCGAGCACGGTGCAAACGATGAATCGAAAAACATGGCGCTGATTCCGGCCGCGCACTTTGGCCACTTAAGCGTTGTCGATTTGCTGCTCAAGTTCGGAGCCGATCAAAACTACTCCAACAAGAAAGGCACAACGCCGCTCATGCGGGCGGCCCAGGAAGGACGCGATGCAGTCGTTCAGTTTCTCATTGACAAGGGCGCGATGGCGTACGCCGCCAACAACGAAGGCATGACGGCGCTCATGCTCGCAGCGCAGCGAGGTCACGCTAACATTGCGACGATTCTGATCAGGGCCGGGTCGGACGTCAACACACAGACCCGTCAAGGTAGCACGGCGCTGCTGCTGGCGGCCAAACGCGGTCACACGGAAGCCGTCGAGTCACTCTTGACCGCTGGGGCTGACATTTTCCTCAAAGACGATCGTCACAAGACGGCTGCCGACACAGCCCACCGCCGCGGCCACATTGATTTGTTTTTGAAGATCACCGTCTCGGTGCGTTTTGGGTTTGTTGATGGTACCCGTTCCGTGCTGTACTGACTTGGATTGTATTTTAGAACCAACTGAGGTTGATGCGAGAGAGCCTGCGCCGCGAGCGGTACGCTGAGCTCATGCGGCTGTCGTATTTGTACGTCTTGTCGCGCGCGACACTCGTTCCAGCGTTCAAGTCGCCCGAACGTCATCGCTTGAACGTATTGCTGGACCGCACGATGCGTTTGCCACGGCCGCTGCTCCAGAACATTGTGCTCTTCCTCCCCATGTGCACAGTGTGGGACCGCCAGCTGAAATACCTTGCGTACGAAGCGCCGTTCCAGCCGAGCAAAGTCGTGCAGCACGGGATCCGCATGTTGGACGACATCCTCGTGAGCGTCGCGCTCGACGTGCGGTCGTCACTCCAGATTTTTCGCCACGCCGACACGCAGTACGGTGGTCGCCACCTCGCATTGTTGCGCGACGACCCCGAGTTTCGCGGCATCTTTTCGACCGAGTGCCACGTTGGGATCTGCCCCGACGTGCTCGTGCGGTTACGACGAATGGCCGATATCCAAGGCGCATTAGCCAGCTACGCGGCCGGCACGGGCATTCAGTTTGGAGTCGAAGTTGCACAGGACGTGGTCTCGCTCGTCGCCGATCTACTGGCGTGGGAGGACGCACGGAAACGCATTGTGTTTCGCACGGCCCCAACCTACGACGACTTTGAATTGGTGCCAATCAAGAAGGAGGAGCCGTACCGTATTTAGTTATCCTCCCCGAGATCTCTAGTCTCCATCCTCCCAGGTCGCAATGGAATTGGAACCACTACAAGCTGTTGTGTATTGAGTGGCTAGTGCTTGGAGACAGTCTCAACACTAACGCACTACATGTATCCTCTTTCTGTCCTAGGCTGCAGCGGCCCTACCTGGCTTCATGGCAATTGTCTTTGAGTGCTGCTGCTGCTGGCGCAGCCTTGCCTCGGTCTACTTGAAGGTGTGGCGCAAGCACCGTGCGGTCGGCATGCGTCTCGTGATTTTTGGTCTGTTCCACCAAGGTCGCCGCCAACAACAGCACGAACGCCATCTAGAAACACTGTCGAGCAGACCGCCGTCGCAGTAGATGCGCGCAATGCAGTAGACCGCGTCGTTGCGCCGTGGGTCGGTGATGATCGTGAGCACAGCGTCGTGCGACTGTCGGTGGCCCTTGACACTCAGGGTCATGGGATTGCCCGAGACAGGGTCCGTAAACTCGAGCTTGAGTGGCGGTTCGTACATGCCGGACGCATGGGTATGGATCGTACACAGTGCAGCCTTGCTGACAACGCCGCCGGGGAGGACTGTGTACTGGGCCGACCGCGACGGCAAGCCGTGGCGTTCCATGCCGACGATAGGACACCGTACGCGTCCAGCAGCCGACGGCGGTGTCGGGCGGTAGCGTCGTCTGAAGTGATCGGACCAATTTCTAAGATCATGTGGTTGTTATGATGTCGTGAACGACAATCTCGTGGTCGCGTGGCTGCTTCCAGAGCTGACCGTGCAGGGCGAGCGTGACCGCACGGTCCTTGACAAACCGCTTGTTTACGGTTGCACTGTAGTGGGAGGACGGAAACAGGATAGGTTGCGAAGGAAAGCTGGCCGGCCGGGACGAGCCCATGGTGGATGGATAGTATCATTAGCCAAGCTGGAGAAAGCGAGTCTCTGGATCGTGCTTTGTTTGGGGTGTGCTTTGAGGGGGGCACCCACTCCACAAGACAAAGTGATGACGACCCCCACTGCCGTCGTGGAGGGTGCAAGTGTCCAACGCCGACCATGAGGGGCGGATAGGATGCTATCGAATAGCGCGACGTGAACCCACCGGTTTCTTTAATCAGACGTCGTGAACTCATTGCTCGTCGTGAAAAATCAAGCGGAGGAACAGTAAATCCTCTCTTCTGTGAAGACAACAGCCGTGTATTGGTCTCAATGTGTGCATCCGTCGATTCCTCAGTAAACCACGGGCCACACAGCTCCTGTTGGCCACGAGCGGCTGACTCGATGATCCATCAGGCAGCATTGTCAATCGAACAGGATACTACCAAGTCCACGATCTGTGGGCACATCACTGACGGGCATCCAGGAAAGACTAACCGCTCACTCTATCATGAACTCTCTTCTCTAACACTGCCAGTGTGTCATCTTTCCAGACAGACAACGACGTATTAAAAAACGACTCAGCACAAGATTAGCATCACGAAAGCAACCCGACGAGGACGGCTTCGTCCGTGGACAGTAGCGAGCAAACGCGCACTGCGTGTCCATACCATCGCCTCCAAAACTCACTCCTTCTACTCAGGTTCGTTTTTACTTCTAGTACTTTAGGTACTGTTCAATCGAAGAGTTAAGGGCGATGGAATGTCGGCCTGAAGACCCCTCGCTGCATTCGAACAGCAGACTGTACCGCTCAACTAGTCTCTCCGGCAATCATGGACCAGATAGTCAGTCCACCGGAAAGTCGTGAACAGTATGGACATAGCTTGGCCTGGAAACTTGGCCGTGATAACTTGTTTATGTGTTCGACACACACAAGTTCGCCTTTAAGCCGCGCTAACTTGAAGGCTATGACTTCTCGACAACAGGATGTAACTTTTAACTTGGATTAAGCATGGCATAGTTGTTGCTTTGCGGCGTAGGACTCAAACAGAGCCCGGTCACGGTCGCGTCACCTTCGGCACGATCCCTTTCACGGCACCATGGACGCCAACGACCGTCCTAGCCATCGATCCGGCATGGCTGGAATTAAGTCATGATACGTGGACGGCATCTTCGCTTTTCCACTGCTCACTTTTCCATTTCTAACGCGCTGGGCTCATTGAAAACCCCACCCCCTCCCTGCCATGTCCGACTCTTCCAGCAGGGATAAGGCCAACTTCGTGCTACTGGGCGTCGCGATCGTTGGCGGCATGCCCTTCCTGTGTTGCCTCCTCGGCTGCGTGTGTTGGCGCAGGAAAGACTGGAAGACCATTAATTTGCAGAGACCCCTTATCACCGAGGCCGTGCCGCGTACGGACGAAGCACTCGAGGCTGCGCAGAATGGCACAGCGACCTGAGGCACGTGTGGCCATGCCAACTTTGTCCACGTTGAGATCTCTGTCGTCTGTGACGCCGCGGGCGGCGACAAGGCAACGCGCAAGAAGACTCTCAAACGACGCGAAAATACCACATCATTGGCGGCTTACGCTGTGCGTGCGGAACACGCACAGCACCGCGGCGAGTCAGTCCGCAAGACCGATGTGAAGAGCAAGATCTACTGGTTCTACGCGGCGGTTGCAGGCCACGGATCGATGATGCCTGCCGGCTACCGGGTACACGGCCACATATGAGCCAACAACAGCGTCCGCTTATACGGACGTCCAGGTCTAATGGCTCGACACGGCGGCCCCAGGCACGGATGCGGTGAGGTTCGTAATTGGCGCGGCGCTGCTGGGGGCGGCGAAAATCGCTGGTCGAACTCGCGAGTCAGCCGTTCCCGGTGCGATACACCAAGTCACGTACACGAGTCTCACTAATCTGCTGGCGATGACAAGCGACAGATCGCATCACTCAGTGGCACTCGACTTCTCAGTCCAAGAAAAGCGAGGCGACACCGTCACGACCGTGGACCTGATTCCAATGGCCGTAATGTCGCTGTCACGAATGCCAGCAAACTCGAGTTTGTGACGAGGCAGACGCAGCGCATGCTGGTCGAGATGGCTGACCAGTTGGCTGCGCTCTGCCGCGTCTTGTACGAGGTCGTACCGCAGGAGCTGCAGCTCTTGGTGACCGAGCCCGAAGAACTCGACTACATGCTGTGTGGCCCCGACGAAATCGACGTGGACGAGTGGGAGCGCGAGGCCAAGCACGACCAGAACCTCTTTGACCATCCGACCAAATGGTACTTTTGGAGACTCGTGCGCGAGCTGCCGGCGGACGACAAGAGTCGGTTGCTACACCATGACGGGCAGCACGCGCGTGCCGATCGGCGGCTTTGCGTCGGTCAAGACCTTTGACGGCCGCCTCGCGCCGTTCTCACTTTAGTCGTGTGAGCTTGTCTGCAATGAGCTCGTCAAGAGCCAGCCGTGTCTCAACAAGCTCACGTTGCCGCTAAATGTGAGCAAGAAAAGTTCAACGACGCGCACTTGCTGGCAATTCTCCACCCAATGACGTACGACTTTTCCATTGCCAAGTGAGTCGATGTAGAGCCCACCTGCCCTTGACGAACACCAAGTCGAGAGAAAATGGAGACGCCTTTTTATGTGCAAAAAGACGCGCAACTCGCTTGGACATAATTTGAAAATCCATCTTGTGAATTTTTTGCTGCTATGCAAAGTATTTGGATCCACAGTTTATCTGTTTTTCTCCGAAGCATGCTTGTCTCAGTTGTCTAATGTACTTTTCCAGCAGGTGAAAACCCAAACAGCTTGGGCAAGCGCATCTTCCTGTACATTAACGGACCAGGCACTCAGTCCGTCCAAACTCCTGTTCAAGCAAATCTGGTGAGAGAAGGGAATCCGCGGAGGTCTTGAGACCAATACTTCACCACATGCTCAAAATGAATGTCAACCATTGGAATCTCTCGCCTGCGCTTGAACTGAGAAGCCTTGAAGTTGAGACGGCTACACAATGATCGAGATGGCTACACTTGAGCTGCTACAACCATGTCGGCTGCACCAAACGTAGACTATTCTACGGTTGTGTTACGGTCCTCGTCGCTCGTGATGGTATAGAAAACCTCGTAGCTCACTAACGACATCTTGTTATCGAACGAGCGGTTGCGCCACTTGTCATGTTCCGCCGGTCGCACAAAGTTCAGCATGACCCGTCGGGAAGTGGCGTTCCACGTGGTGTGGTGGTACTTGGAAAGGGTGTCTATCAGCTCTTTTCGTGCTTGTACCTTTCTACCGCGCGCGTCTACGGCAAGTCGGAGCCATATGTCTGCTGGTGTCTTCTGCTGAGACCTTTACGTTAGGCGAAAGCTTTGTGTACAGACGAAAGAGAAGGTGCTCCCGGCGGAAGTCCGAGAAGATATCGTACTCTTGAGCAACCAACGCTACTCTGACAAAGTTCGGAACGCCTGGAAGATAAATTATCCCAGTGATCGACAATTACGCTGTCTGTAGCTCCTCATCCGTCATGGCGCGTTGGTACCCCTCCAGAAAGAGGTTGGTTTGCTTGCTGGTACATGCGTAGTACACTGCATAGTCCCTTTCCTCTGGAATCGACCGTACCTCTGTCAAATCGTGGTCTTGTGCTGATGCTGTCTCCATGGCTTGGGTGGGGACTCGCTTGCACCACTTTCCACCTTCCATCGACCAGAGTGGGCTGATTTTGTCAATACCATTTCCTTAGAGCTCGAGTTCCATCGCTGACGCGTCTACACTGTTAGAGTCTCCATGTTGGATCGGCGACCCAACAGGAGAAGTCGGTGGGAGTGGGCCACTGCCGCTAGATACGATGACTGGGCGTTTGTGTTTGCGTTGAAGTCGAGACCGCTCGTCATTATGGGAGGCTGAGGACCACGCCTACCCCCCCCCTCCGTCTGTTGCCTCGGTCCCCCTGCTACCTAGGGTAGCAATTTGCTCTATGTCGAGATCGTTTAGTCTTTGCGTTTGCTGCGGCGGTTGCTGGGAAGCGCTGTTTGGCGATAGGACGCCTGAGCAGTCAGCTGCCGATTCAAAAGTGGCTTGGTCGAGACCTAGACGACGGTATCATGACCACGAAAGGGTCCTGGACCGCAACAAGCGGTGTTACCATCACGCGAGTGTCGGTTCGAATCTTGGGGGATTCAATAAATGATGCAGACTACCAAGAGTGATCTCGCCACATGTGGGACCGCTTGCAGTCTTCGCTGAGTTCATCGGTAAGTTCGCACCGTACTTAGTTACCTCCCCATTGATCTCGAAAGGGCACAACTTTCCACTTGTGCTACATGGAGCGCGGGCTCGATCTCTCGCGCCAGAATTTGGCGTCGCTCGCGCAAATTTCTCGCGATGTCGTGCGCCACATCGAGCGGGACGCCGAGCCATATGCACTCAGCCTCGCGCAAAATCGACTCACGGAGCTCCAAGATCTCGACGTCTTTGCCCACGTCGTGCAGGTGAGACCGAGCTCTTTGCTCGTGGATCGTAGCAATGACTCACGCCTTTCGTTATCTTGCTTTAGTTGGATCTCTCGGGTAATCAGCTGCAGTCTCTTGATGGCATTCATGTCCTCACGCAGCTGGAGAGTCTCAACGCCTCGCGGAACAGCCTCTCATCCATCGACGCACTCGCATCGCTCGCACACCTGCGCGTACTCCACGTGGCGGAAAACCACCTCACGCAGATCGATGTGCTGCGGTCGCTCAAGACACTCGTAGCGGTAGATGCGTCCTTCAACAGCATCACCACATGGCCCCAGCTCAGCCAGTCCACCAAAATTGAGGTGCGTTTCGTAGTGGCATCCGATCTCATACAACGATGAAAGTCTCATTTGTTTGTCTTACACTAGTCGATCGATTTCTCCAGCAATCAACTCGAAGCGTTTCCTGTAAGCGCCGCCGTGCGCTTGTTTCCACCCAATCTTCGCCGCCTGTCGCTGGCGAAGAACGAGATCCAACACGTGCGTCTCGCTGAAGCTTGATATCATAACGCTGAATCTAATCCACGCATGCCATCTCCCTCTCTCTCTCGTAGCTGTGCGGCATCGCAGCGCTCGGCATGTTTCTCCAGCGCTTGCAGACCATCCAAGTCGAGAGTAATCCAGCAACGCAGCGTATCTTGCGCGACGGCGGGTGTCTGGATTTCCTGTGGGTCAATCTCTTTGCGAGCGTTGCGTTCGCAAAAGGCGATGGCGTGCGACGCGACGATTTTGTGGTACCGGTCGACGTTGTGGATGCTGTCGAAGACGCCGTAGAGCGAGGGGACGAGGCGGTGCTGACTCACTTTTTGCTGACCGGTACAGTGACGCCACCCGTGTATCGACCACCGCCTCCTTCACAACCAGTAACTGCTTCGCACGGCAACGACCGAGATAAGCTCCACGAACTCTCGCAGCCCTTCCGAACAGAGTCACCAATCGCACCAGTCACAAACGCTTCGGACGGCCTGTCGAAAGAGAGCAAAATGGAGATGTGGAAGCGCATACTGGACGAGCGCAAGACCCAGGAGCTGCGAGCCAGGGGTCCAATGGCAGCCAAAGACATTGCTTTGACGATGCCACCTCCGCTACCACCAACACCGACTCCGATCCCTCCACCACAAGCCACGATGACAGTGCCCCCTCCGCCTCCCATCCTTCCACCAAAAGCCACAGCGGTTGCCAGGACGGAGGCGAAGCCTCGTGTCGCTCCTCTCCCTTCACCGTCGTGTACGACGGTACTATCACGTCACGAGAAGCCGATCTCCATTGGCTCCGTTTCGTCCCCATCGATTGAGGCCCTCGCGACGCAGGTCAAAACGCTGAACGACCAACTCACGGGCATGCGCAAGTATGTGAACGTGTGGATCAAGCGCGAGCAGCTCACGAGAGTGGCCGCTGCGAAACGCATTCAGAAATGCACACGCCACCGCCTGTGGCAGCGACACCTCACTGCATTATTGCATCGCCGTCGTATGTGGCGACACCAAGAGTACAGCGTCGAGCCGTGCTCGTCCACGCGCGTCTCCATTTCGACCATTTCTATCCCAGCCAACCAACGGCATCTCCATCTGTGCGCCGTCGTACTCCAGCGCGTCATGCGTGGGTGGCTCGTGCGGAACCGCGTGTGTCGGTGGCTGTACTACAGCGACGCGGCCATACGGATCCAGCGTCCGTGGCGACGACACCGTGGCGTGTGGGTCGCGATGAAGCGCGAGTTGGGACTGCTCTCGGCCCCAGCAGCAGTGGCAAATGTGGTGACAGCATTGGCATGCGATGTCCGGCAGCTCCAGCGTGTGTTTGTCATCCAGGAACATGTGCTGGCACGTCAGTGGCGAGAACTGGCTGAGTACAAACGCATCGTCGAGGCTACGTGGACACCGGCGGTGGCGAAGCTTCAGGTGCGTTCTTCCTTCCTCAAGAAGCCTTGATATCGAGTATCTTCTGACATAGCTGTGTGAATTGTAGCGGTTATGGAGAGGGTACGTGGTGCGTCGCACGCTGCAGTTGTCGCCTCGACCCCAACGCTCCAGGGTCATGAAAAAGGACACCAACTCCCAACGCGACGCTGAGATTGCGGCGCTGCGGACAGAGCTCGATGCACTGAAACAAGTCGTCCAGCGACTGATGGAGAACAACTAAACGTGCGTGTCAGTCTCTCACAGCTTCCCTTTCAGCCTCCA
>JAADVD010000595.1:0-12545 GCA_023334535.1 Pythium vanterpoolii
CTCTTCGCCGGCGTGGACACCGTTGAACGATGCGACCTGGCCGACCGCTGCGAAGTCGACCATTTGGGGACCGCTCTGGAGACCGCGGAGGTTGCCAGTAGCCGGAGACACAGACGCCTGGACAGTGGTGAGCGCGATCGCAATAAGGACGAGGAAGGAGGTGCACTTCATGGTTGAAAATGAGGAAAGTGTCGGTTGCTTGGCGTTGGGTGGCGTGAGTAGAAGTAGCAAAGTTGTGAAGTGAGTGGATCTGCGGAGTCTGACCAGCTCGAGGTGCTGATGCACTGATGCGGTGCATGAGGAGTTCGAATCACGCTCCGATCTGGCATGAGGAGTTACCAGCTTGGTCACTCACGCAATACGCTCAACCTTGAACTGTTGCGCTTCAACATACAAACGGAGGACCTCAGATGCCCAGCGAGCTCAAGAAATGATGATCCTTCAACTTTTGCATTTCGCTCCTCCCGTCAGATATGTTAGTGTTTGAGAAAAATCTCAAAAGATGTTTCTCACCATTTGGCAGCAACTATTTCAGTAAGATAAAGGACAGGTGACTGCCACGCCATGAGCACGCTGGCAACGTGGTTGTCTGCGCTGCCTGAGCTGGCTGGGATGGCCGTATCGAGCTAACCCAGCTGACTACTATGAGCCGCAACCTACTGCTGGCAGCCAACAGCTCGCAGCTGATTCCTCAACCCCAGTCTTCCTCGCCAACACTTCGCTGGCAGGTATCAATACCCGCACCATGGACCTCCCAGTTTGTGAATACCAGATACACGCCATACAGTAATTTTTCTTCTTGCTCATTCGTGGTGATCACAGCTCTTGTTTTCGCATGCACTCCATCCAAACCAGCGAGCGAGATTTTTCTAAAAGCAGTCGTTAATGATAAAATAAGTCTGTGCGGTGACCGACGCATCGATGTATGTCTAGAAGATGGGTTCGTTATCTTTGTTAAGGATATTGGCACAGAGATTGTCAAGGGGCAGCAAACCAAATCTCTGTGAATACCGTCCGATGATCTCAGACATTGCAGCAATACCAAAGGCAGCACAAGGTCCAGCCGTGGATTGATGCGTCTCACATTTCGCTTTGAAAAATGAGATGGCTAAATTTTAATTAGTTTAGCTTAGCTTAGTCGACGAATTGCACCTGATGGTGTTCTTAACAGTGTCTCATGTCCTTTCTTTTGTATCAGTTAACGTGAAACACCTGATTGTAAAAGCCAGATCATTTGGCCAGGCAGCGGCGAAGAGCTACGAGACCAAGAACACCGACAACTCGCCAGGTACGCGCACCCTCTATGACATGTTCCCGACCCTTGCTACCGCTCGTCGTATGCTCATCCGAAAGCGCTCTCTTCCCTCTATCAGCTGATAGAGCGTTCCGCTTTCTAATTCCACCATGGGCCTCAGCGACAGCCGCGTGAACTGGCCGCTGTTTTTTGGTTGCATCCTCATTGCCTTTGGGCCGCTCGCGACGCTCTACTTCCTCGTGGTTTCCAAGCGCGCGCAGCTGCTTATCATTTCGCTCTTTGGCGCATTCATTTGGCTCGTCTCGATCCTGCTCACCGCTACGTTCTGGCGCATCATCCCGCCGCTCCAAGAGTCCCTCGAAGCTACGATTCCCCTTGGCGTCGTGCTCCAAGAAGCCTCGCGCTTTGTGTTTTTCCACTTTTACATTCGCACCGAACTCGCGGTTCAAAAAGTCACCACCGCCTCGCACCAACTGCCGCTCAATGACATCACTTCGTCCATCGGTACGTCTCTCTAATTCCTAGTTCCCGATTCTGATTCTTGTCCGAGAAAATCTGAATATGACGATTTTGGATAGCGGCGGGCGTCGGCTATGCACTCATGCACGCGCTCATGATGTTTGGCTCGGTCGTCGGCGCGTCCACGGGCTCGCGCGGCGCTGCGTTCTCCTCGTCGTGCGAGAGCGTGCCGCTCGTGTTTGCGTCGGCGATCTCCACACTCGCGCTCACGGTCCTGGACGTCGCGCTCATGGTCATCGCGTTCCGCGGCTACCGCACGCGCAGCTTCATGCTCGTGGGCGGCGTGGCGCTGCTTCACTTGGTCGTCGCGCTCTCGGCGCTCGCCAACAAATCGACCAACGGCTGCTTTGTGTCAATTCCAGTGCACTATGGCGGCGCGCTCGTGGCCGCGGTTGGGGCCGTCGTGATTGTGAACCGCAGCAAAGCCACGGCCGCGGCCACCTCCAGCTAAGGCTAGGGAGAACCCCAGCTACGACCCTTTTACGATCGGGCGTTTGCATTTACACGTTCGAGAAAATAAGAGAATCAAAGCATTTTTCTTCTACTTACTACGAGTAGTATTCTTTAGAGTTGCTGGTCGTTGGGGATGTGGGCGAGGCAGGCCTGGCGAAAGACCTCGACGTCTACCTCGAATGATTGTGTCGCCTTGTGCCAGCGTTTGTATTGCTCCAAGGCTTGCTCGTATAGCATTTCAAAGCCCTGGATGCAGATGGCACCATGGGCGTGGGCGTGCGCGAGACACGGCGTGATCGGCGGCAAGTACGCGGCGTCCAAGACAATCACACGGTTCCCGGGTGGCAGCAAGTGCTCGGGTAGAGTGAACGCCGCCGACGCCGGCACAGTCGAGACCACAATGTCGACCGCCGCCAAGGTCGCGGGCGTAAGCGTGGCCAGCGGCGTGGCCGCAAAGCGGGCCGCGACCGCCTCGGCTTTGGTCAATGTGCGGTTGTAGATATAGAGCGCTTGAACACCGAGCTGCCGCATGGCGTACGCGGCCGCAAGCGACGTGCCGCCGGCGCCGACCACCAGCGCCGTGACCTTTGGCTTGTCAAGTTGTTTTGAAAGCCGCTGATGGATAGGGCGGTAGATACCGAGCCAGTCCGTGTTGTCGCCGAACCAGTAGACGCGGCCGTCGCTGCCGTCGCGTCGCGTGAGCGTATTGACCGCGCCAATGGTAGCGGCCGCGTCGCTGAGCGTGTCGACAAGCGTCATGACCTCGACTTTAAGCGGGATCGTGACCGAGCCGCCGCTAAAGCCCGTGGCCTTGGCGTCGCGCATGTGGTCGGCGACCTCCGCGACCGCGGTCGTGTCGCAGCGACCGTACGTAAACGGCAGTGCGTGTCTCTCGAACGCTGCCGTGTGCATGGCTGGCGACGGCGACTTTCCAATGGGCGACCCAAAGAGCAGGAACGACCGCGCTACGCAAGAGTGATATTTCAAAACCAATATTAATGTCACCACGGAGATCTCAAAAGTCTAGGTCTCAGTCACTAGTACCTGGGAGCAACCCGAGCTGCTGGCGCAGTGCCATAATCTCCACGACCGAGAGCTGGCCGGGTGCAGCCGCTGCTGGCAGTAGTGGGTGGGTCACCGGCGTGAGCACACGGTTCAGCACACGTGCGAGCTTGCCCTTGTCCGTGGTCGCGAGAGAAATCACGGGCACGCGCTCGTGCCACGCGCGCTGGAAATACGCGGCGACGCGGTGGACCACCAATGCGTCTTCGGGCTCAAACGCCTTGACCACGACCTTGACGATCTGCACACTGCCGCCGGCGTAGCACTCGCGAAAGATCGTACGGATGTCGTCTTCGGTCACGCGCGTTTGTACCGCGTGGAACGACGAGACGATCGCCGCGTGGCGACGCTGCGCGATAAACTGACGCCGCAGCGACAGCGGCCAGCACGTCTCGAGGTCAATGCACTCACAGCCGAGGCGCACACCGAGACGGAGCAGCTCAAACATCAGTTCTGTATCGTCGTCGGGGAACGCACCGCCCTGGTGTTGCGACCGCACGGTGAAAATAATCGGCAGCGAGGTCACGGTCCGCAGCAGGGCGACTTGACGTGTGACAAACGCCACATCACGGAAATCACGCAAGAGATCAACGCGCAATTCGACGGCGTCGACATCCGTCGTGACCTGGGGAATCAACTCCAGTGCGTCGTGGAGGTCGGGGAACGTGAGCGACAAGAAAAACGAGTCGATGCTGGCAAGCTTTTCGTATTCGAAGGCAGATGGCGTGTGCGGCACGACGACCCGGAGGAACCGGACAAAGTCCTGGCCGATGCGCCCAAGGTCCTTGTCGCCGGCGTTGATGGGAAACTTTAACGCGGCACTCTTGGTGTACAGCGGCGCGCGACGCGTCCACACATCGGTGTTCGACTCGCCGAGCGACGGGCGGTGCGCAGCCTTTTCGGCGTCATCCAATTTGGCCAGCACGTCGGCGATCGCACGGTCAATGTGGACCACGTAAGGATAGTTTGCCAGCGCGTGGACAATCTCGGGACTCTCGACGACGCCGCCGCCGCACGCAACGATCGTGTTGACGGGTGGGTTCGCGAGCAGCGGCAATAGAAAAGCGCGCTCCTTGGCACGGAAATCAGCCCACGTGACGTTGTCGCGACCGATGTACGACGCAATGCTCTCGCCCAAAATCTTGGCGATCTCGTGATCCGTATCGAGGAGCTCCATACCGAGTGCCTGGGCCGCAGCGTGGGCCATGGATGTCTTGCCGACGCCACGCATGCCGATGAGAAACACGGCTGGCGGCGGCTGTGCTTCACCCTCTCGGTCCGTCTCATTGTCGGTCAGCAGAACCGGCGCGACCTGCAATCCGAGAAAGCGCGCGAGGTGGTCCCAGTACTCGGGGTACGTCTTGTCGGTACACTCCTTGTCGAGGATCACTACGTTCGGCACGGCCGCCCCGAGCACCGCAAAGCTCATGGCAATGCGGTGGTCATTGTGGCACTCGATACGCGCCTTCTTCAAATGACTGACCTCGCCGGCCGTGCCAGTGATCCACAGTCCGTCGTCCAGCTCGCCGCACTCGATCCCGAGTTGCCGCAATCCTGTGATCATGGCTTCAATGCGGTTGCACTCCTTAACACGCTGGTTGGCAATGCCCGTGATCCGCGTTGTGCCTTTGGCCACGGCCGCCAACGCCACGGCCGTCATGAACGCGTCGGTCATGGTCTCCATGTCAATGTCGATAGCTTGGAGCGGCGTGCCTTTAGGTGGCCCTGTGACTGTCGTCGTGGTCTCGTCTTGCGACGACGTACACCCCATGGCTTGGCAGAGGGTGTGGAACGCTGCATCGCCCTGGAGACTGTGTTTCCCCAGAGCCTCGAGTGTGACCGCGCCGCCGGTGATCGCCGCGAGCGCGAGCGGATAGGTCGCCGACGACGCATCGACTTCGACCGAAAACTCGGGTGGGTTTGTGTACACGCCACAAGGCACGCGGTAGTGGTTGGGCGCGAGTGTCTCGACCGCAATCCCAAACGCCGCCATAAGCTGCGTGGTCATCTCAATGTACGGGAGCGACGTCGGGTTCTCTTCGTCCAGCACTAGCTCCACCGGTTGCTGAGCGTACGGCGCGGTGAGCAGCACCGACGACACGTACTGGCTCGAGACCTTGGCGGCCAACGGAATCACACCGCCTTGTAGCCCCGTGTACTTGACCGCGAGCGGCGGGCAGTCGATGCTCTCGAGGAATTCAATGTCGCAGCCGTTGGCGTTTAGCGCCGAGACCAAGGGTGCAATTGGCCGCTCTTTCATGCGGGCATTGCCCGTGACAATGACGCGGCCATTGCCGCCATCGGCTTTGATCAGCGTCATGGTCGTCGTGAGGAACCGCGCGGCCGTGCCAGCGTTGCTGAGGTATATCTCTTCTTTATCGGCTACTTCTTGGAAGTCACCGCCGGTGCCTTCGACGACCAACACCGCACCGTCGTCTGCCCACGTAAACTTCGCGCCGACTTTCTGGAGCGCGTTCATCATGACCTGCGTGTCGTCCGAGTGGAGCAAGCCCGTGATACGACACGCACCGCGGCCCAAAGCCGCCATGAGCAACACACGGTTCGAAATCGACTTGGAGCCGGGCACCCGCACGCGGCCAGTCGCATGGGGACCCGGCACCACAGCCACTTGCTTTTCCAAGACCAACGCAATCTGCTCGTCTTTCACAGCGCGTGCGTACGGGTTCGAGAGGACTGCGCCAATCGACTGAAGAAGCACTATCTTCTTGACGCCCTGGCTGTTCTTCTTGTCGACTTCCATTTTCACCAGCACGTCCGTGGTCTTGACACCGTCGGGCACGCGCACTGGGAGTCCATACGCCGTGAGGCAGCGGCGCAAGCGGCCGACGGTCGCTGATGTGCACAGCCCCATGCCGCGCGCAATCTCGGCTTCTTTGATCATGCCAATCGCGACGCACTCGCCGTGCAAGTACTCGGGTTGGAGCAGCGCTTCAATACCGTGGCCAATGCTATGGCCGAAATTGAGGATCGCACGAAGCCCCATCTCCTTTGTGTCTTGAGTGACGACCGTGGCTTTAACTTGGGCGGCCGCGGCGACCACGCGCTGCACAAGCGCCATGTCCGAAAGCGTCAGGATCGCGTCGGTCGAGACTTCAAGCAGCTCAAAGAGCGCAGCGTCGTAGATTGCACCGGCCTTGATGATCTCGCCCATGCCATTAACCAGCTCGCGCTTGGGCAATGTCGTCAATACACTCAAATCAATGTAGACCCGCTCGGGCATGTGGAACGCTCCGACCAAATTCTTGCCAAACTCTTCAATGTCAATGCCGGTCTTGCCGCCAATGCTCGAGTCCACACACGCCAGCATAGTCGTCGGCACTTGCACAAACGGTACGCCGCGCATGTAGGTCGACGCGACGTAGCCGCTGAGGTCACCAACGACGCCGCCACCGACGGCAATAATGCACGTGTCGCGGTGGCAGCGGTTGGGAAAGAGCACTTCGTCTTCGATTTTCGCTTTCATCTCGCGGCATTTCGAGGCTTCCCCAGCTGGCACCGGGTGCACGAGTACGCGCTTGGTAGTGGTTGCCAGCAACGCGCGGAGCTGCTGGTATAGCGGCAAGGCGTAGAGCGGATAGACGTTCGTGTCGGTGAGGATCACAAAGGTCGAGGTCGTGGGGAGACGGCGCAGAATATCCTCGGCGACAAACGACGACGTGAGCAGCGACGTGCCGAGCACAATGTCGTACGAGCCGCACGGAATCACTTGCTCTGGTGTTGCCATGATGGTTGCTGCCCCGTCAAAAGCTGCTTGGAGGGAAATGGGAATGTGGGCGGATCTCTTGACTTTTGTAATGAGGGAATGTTGCGCGAAGGTGTCTCCAACGACGTCGCAGATTGAGCAATCAAGAACACCGACATCACCAACGCCAAGCACTTTTTCCATGGCAGTGGGGTAGTATTTCCTAGATTGTACTATAGACCATGGGGGATTAAAACAATAACACCCCAGGGGTTGATGCAAATCATTGTAGCCAATCAGAGCATGGCCTCAAGACAGTCACAAAAAGGGGGACTGACATGCAGTCTGTAATTTGTGATCCTGGGGGTCAAATATATCAGGAACGGTAAGAAAATAGTGTATCCCCCACTGTTGATAGTTATGTGGACCACAAAAATGAACGCAAATGTTGCTGGTGGTCCCGCAACATTACGACCTGCTGGTTGAAGCTTCCAACAGGTGCAGGGAAATGGCATGAAACAGATCACTCGGTGAATTGATGGCGGTGGGGACTCACACCCATGTTGCAGTTGTTTGTTGCAAATCGCTGATGCCACTTGCATTACGCGAGCCGAGGATCGCGAGGTTGTTAAAAACGTCGTGATATGGGCGAACACAGATCATCGTGGTTTCCATTCGAAACATGTGCGGATGGACTGACCACGTATGTACCTATTCTCTGCACGAAAGGACTGGTAGTAATATCCGGAGCTGTTGGATAAATGAGCGGACGAATCGGTTCCTCCCGTCCACCATGGTGGATGGATGCAAGTCCCCTAACACTACCCTACTCTACCTCGGTGCGGCGTCCGCTGGTGGACGAGCGACCCCGATCTTGCGGAGCAGCTCGGCATTCAAGGCCATTTCGCGCTTGGTCATGCCGTACTTGTCCTCGTTCGCATGGCGCACCGCGTCCTCGCGGAGCTGATGGACGACCAGCGATTCATGTGCGAGATTGCGCTGCTTGACCTGGACTTGCTTGGCTGTTTCCACAGCAACCCATGCGTGGTAATCCTGCTTGAACTGCATTGCGTACACGTCTTCAACAATTGCCTCGTCGTGGCGACGCACGAGCTTGGCGTGTTTCTGCTCTTTCAACGCGAGCGTCTGCATGTGCATGCCCTCGCGCTTTTTCTGGGTCTTCTCAAGCCGCTCACGCTCTTCGCGCTGCCGCAGTTGAGTCTGCACAATCGCCGCGCGCGCTTCGTCTTCGCGTGCTATTTCATCGGCGCTTTTGACATTCAACAATGCCATTTTCACTTTGTGGCTTTGTTTGGTGAGGACATCTTGTAGCTCTCGCTGGCGTGCGGCTTCTTGAAGCTCGAGCTTTTGCTCGTACGCGCGCTGGAGCCGCACTTCGTCTTCTTGCTCTAGTAGCTTTTGCTTGTGTTTGTGCGCGAGCTGCATGGCATTCGCCTGCGCGACCTTGGCGACTTCATCTTTTTCGCGGAGCTTGCGTTGCTCCTTTTGTCGCTTTTCGTCGTCGATCATAACCTGATACCGTGTGAGCGTCTTGAGCTCTTGTTCGGCGCGTTTCTTTTGGGCGAGTGCTTTCTGAGTCATGGCAAATTCCACCTGCTCTTTGCATTTTCGCGTCTCGCCTTCGGCCACTCGCTGTCTTTGCTCTAGCCTCTCTTTTTCGCGGGCCTTCCACTCGACAAGCTGGGTTGCCTGCAGCGTCGCGTATTCGTCGTCGCGCAGCTTGGCTTGCTTGCGCTGCACGACTTTGTCGGCTTCTTGCTGTGCGAGTTGCTGACGGAACTCCGCCGCCGCTGCCAGCCGACGCCGCTTTTTCTCTTCTTGCTCGTGTTCGACATCCTCCTTTTCTTTCTCAAAGACCTGCAGCCACAAGTTGGCTTTTCTTGGTCGTGGTGGACGACGCATAGGACCAAATCGCTCTTCGTCATAGTCGTCCTCCTCCACCTCGCCAGCAGTAGCGCTTCTGCTCGTTGCCGACAGCGCGCTGGGCGTCGTCGCAGTGCTCGCGAGCTTGCCGCCACTAGGCTTTTTGCTGTGAGAAGAGTAGTCGCTCCTCAACGCCACGCGCGCGAGCTCTTCGCCGACGTGGCGGATGATCAGTTTGCGGTCGCGCGCATGGGCATCGCGATCGTGCTGCTGCGCACGGCAGCGCTGCCGCGTCTCTTCAATGTGGCGCCGCGACGTCTCGTCCATCGCAAGCTTGATCGCATCTTTCTCCGACTTGGCGCGCTGCACCAGCCGGCCTTTTTCCACGAGCTGTCGTTGCGCCGGCGATAACGCGGCCGAGACACCACCACCAACGACCATTGCGAATCTTCTACCCAACGCTCCACGACTTTCAAGGCTTCATCGTCTCCCACGGCATCAGAGCATTCCTCCCTCATGAACATGCGTGTATATATAGCATCCACATAAGATCTCTCTCGTCATCGACCGGTCGAGAATAACCACCAACGTAGAGGTCCAGTTCAATATTTCTCTGCATGGATACGTACGCGTACACTAGCGTCACGCATGCGGCTCGCGTCGTCTAGCACGCAGGGGGTACGCATGTTCTCCATGGGACATGGAGTAAGGCTTCCATTCACTCCATTCTCCACTTCGAAGAAACCAGATCTCGCTCGATTTTCGAACCATCCAGATCCAGAGCGCAGTCTCTGGATTCCTAGATTCCACGGGATGGATACACCTTTTCATGCGCGATTTATCCCCTTCGGCTGGCGTACATCGGTTGCCCATCTTCGTAGTCAGCAAACAGGGCAAGTGGTTAAGCGACATGTGTTGCTTTGGACGCAACCATACAATATACCTGTTAAAATGGTGACATCGTCTTTCCCAGACGAATCCATCATCCCTCCCAGTCCGATTTGGCTCGAGTTGTGACCTAGGAATCCAGTTGGCAGCACTGCGACACTTTCGTAGGTACAGTTCACCCATCTCCCTTTCGACATGGGCCCTGTCTCTTGAGGGATCCGACACGCACAACCGTGTTCCGATGATTCTATCCGTTTTCATCGCTGTAAGATCTTACTCTTTCTATGGTAATAACAATCATCTAGCCCGTATTTGAGAGGGTTACTTGTTTCTGCAGGTAATCGAAATTTGGCTGACGTCACGATTCTGAGTCCTCATCTGAGAACCAACAACTTGTCAACGCAACGACACTCGTCTCGTCCACCAATTTCGCCCCGTCTGTCCATGGCGTCCACCTTGTGATTTCTGCACATGCAGTTCTCACCCACAGCGACAGCGAGTGTAGGTGGTGGACCCATTCCTTGCTGTCTCTGGTGGTGATTGTAAAGTTCGGCAAATGGAAATGGATGAACAACCTGCACCGACTGTGATGGTTTTTACTGTAGGTATGTACTAAACATCGAAAGTTATCCGCATTTACATGCGATTGAAGAGGCAGTCCACCATTACTTTGAACAGGATCACAGGCGGTGGTCCCAGAGAAAGGAACGACGGGTGGATCGTCTCAGAGACGTGCCCACGATCCACCATGAGTTACAGTTTCGTGGGATCCGCCGGACAGTCTTGTTGAACGCTTCTACAACAAATTGATGTGGGCTACGACGTCCGCCCAAGCAGTTTGACATGCCCAGCTGCGATCGAACGAACGGCTTGAGTGCTGATGTGTACGAGCATTATTGTAGCCCCTCTTAATCTCCTCAGCGACCACAACACCACCGACATGGCACGAGCTGACGCTGCTGATCCGAGTGTACTGTATTGTCTCGCTCAGATCGGCAAGCAGTGCTTGTTCTGTAGCGTCGTCGTTGATCCGGAATGTGGATCAGTCCTGAGGCAGGGAGCAAGCTCTCCGCCGCGTGGTGGCGCTGGCTTCTCAGACGTAGAGACCACCAAGACAAGACAAGACAGACAATGATCTGTTGCATGTTTCCGTCTTACCGTACGCAGACGAGAACCGACTGTCGTTGGGGCTCATCACTATAACTAGCAATGGAACTGGCGTTCAATTCTTGGCCGTGAGGTCTGCGCCTGCTGGGAGATCAACCAGACGCGGCATACAGCACGCGAATTGAGAGCATCTCTCTCAACTCACCACAGCCATCGCCACCTATACCGCCAAGAGAGGTTTACCAAGCAGACCAATCTCAGTTTCGTATGGCAACATGGTGTACAATTTGCATTGGCAGCCTTCACGCCCCAAGCTCCGTCATCCCAGAAACCTAGGTATTTGAGCCTGAAACACATCATCTGGGACACGGTTTTGCCTCGTACAGTACATTGAACTCGGACTCCAAGAGGTCCTCTAGTCTTCTTAAAAGCCATATCAGAGCGAGAACATAGAACCAGGAAAGAGGACAACCTATGAACATTTAGGCGAGGTGGCGGCTCAATTCGTGCTGAGACAGCGATCTCACATAACACTACCGTAAGTAACTGCTGCTTGGCCAGCGACTTGAGCCATAAACAAAATGTGCCAGGTGAGGATTACAATCTCGCCAAGGAACACCGATGAGTGTACCCCTATCCCTACACTGATAATACCTACACCTACACCGCACCCCGTCCACTCGTTGCGCTCTCAACCAGCCAAACAATTCGATTCGAAGATCCGGTTCACTCCTTCTGTCGCATACTCCACCTGACACAGTTAATATCCGGGTCATACATTGTGTTTCCGAATTAAACCTCGTTGGTGATTGAGCAGACAGATCTGGGAGCCCTGATCAAAGCGATAGAACCTCATTCTCCCACCCGTATCAATTTCGAACTCGACTGATGGTCTGAGCATCCTTTCGTTCTGATTGGCTGTAAACATATGATTGGTCCAATCAGCGTTCTGCATTTGCTGGGTGGCAGATGTCACCAGCCACGTGATTGCCGCTTTGTCGACCGACACGCTGCTGTTGTTGTCACGTGGTGATCTTGGCCAAGACTCCACCTTGCAAGAGGAGGAGGGATCCCTTCCCCTAATAGAGGGCGGGTGGATGGTCGCGGCCCAACAACTGTGCCTCTCTCCTCTCTCTCCCTTGCTTTGTCCGTCCTCTTCTGCCCGCGTGGCTCCATCCACCGTATGTACGACCCCACGGTCCTCCTCCTCCGGTGCTCTTGTCGCGCCGCCGACAAGTGCGTTCCCGTTGTCATTCCTCAATTTCCCCAGCGCGCCCAATCGGTCGAGTCAAGCAAGCCGGCGAGAGAACAGGAAGGACAAACATGGCGGGCGGTGGCTCTAACTACATGTCGTTGGCGACCCCCAACGAAACCAAGAACTACACCAATGAAGTCGGCCAGATCCAGTGGGCCCAAGTGCCGCTTAACGCGGCGCTTGACAAGCTCAAGACGACCCGTGAAGGTTTGACCTCGGACGAAGCGCAGAAGCGTCTCGCCGAGTACGGCCCGAACAAGCTTCCGGAAGAAAAGATTAACAAGCTCATGGTCTTTCTCAGCTTTATGTGGAACCCGTTGTCGTGGGCCATGGAAGTCGCGGCCATTCTGTCGATTGTGCTGCTCGACTATGCCGATTTCGCGTTGATCATCTTTTTGCTTCTGCTGAACGCGTTCATC
>JAADVD010000596.1:0-12473 GCA_023334535.1 Pythium vanterpoolii
GACCTCCGTGTGATGACCCTGCATTGCAACATGCAGCGCCGTGCCAACACCGCGTAGTTTCTCGGCATTCGGATCTGCTTCGGCCGCCAGCAGCACCGAGACAATCTCCGCATAGCCGCGTTTCGACGCGTGCATGAGGGCTGTGACGCCGTGCACGTTCGCTTGTTCACATGCGCGCCGGCCGTCAGGAGCTTGTGGACAAGTTCGCATGCATTCCGACGACACACCAACAGCAATGCCGACACGCGCTGGCTGTTTCCCACGGCGTTGACATTGGCGTTGGGTCCCGCCGCAAGGAGGGTCTACTACTGCGAGGTGGCCGTGGACAGCCGCTTTCAGTACTGCTGTCTCGCCGCGTTTATGCCGTCGACATCTGCGCCGTCTGAGAGCGACTGCAGCACAGCCGCCGCGTCCCCGGCACCTGCCCGGTGCAGCAACCGCTGCGTCGCGCGCATTTGGGATGCGGTCTCGGAGTGATGGAAACCTGCCAGCAATTCAAGAAGGCCTCGTTGGATGGAGAAGTGTAGGGGCTATTTTACTGCGCGGTGGTCTTCATAAGCATATTCTAATACTAGTCGTCTCCATGCTCTTTCGCCATTCGACTAGACGCGGTCGTGGAGCTGGCGCATTTCGATTTGCACTTCGGACGGCCGACTGGACGTACTCGCGGTGTGTGTGTGACTCGGCCGCGTCTCTGGCGCCACGTACGAACTGCCCACGCCACTCGGATTCGTCGCGGCTAGTCCTGTCGCGCGCTGGGGTGGGGGTGGCGACCCGGCCTCGCACTGGGGCGTGAGCAAATTTCGGTTCAGGGCATCCGACTGCTGCCGCGAGAGCTGCTGGCGCTGGGCTTTGCGACGGAACCGCCGACGTTGGCACCACACGTAGAGAATCACACCAAACGACAGTGCAATCAGCACGGCCGACACGACCACGAGGTACATCCACCAGATCCAAAAGTGGCACGGCTTGCCGGAGAAGGGCAAGTACGAACTCACAAGACTCGAGGTCCGGTCGGAGGCCGAGGCACAGTCGCAAAACGACTGGGCATTGGGGATCGTCTCGACCGTAATCGTCTTGGAGGATACCACGCCGTTTGGACACGATGCTGCCACGCCCAAGCCTAAACGCTGGGCGTCGCGGTCGTGGGCCGTAAACAGTCCGTCCATAAACACATCCCCGAGCAATGTCAAGTCGCCTTCCGAGATCCCAAACACGCGGCACTTTTGGACCCCAAAGGTCGTGTACATCATGAGCGGCCGCCAAATGTACTCTGGCGGAATCGTAATGCTTATCTGCTGATGGGACTCACCGCTGCTGTCGAGCGCCAGGGAAATCGTCAGCGATGGAAGTGCAAAGATCGACGTGTTGCGGCTCGTAGGATCACAGAACGACCCACAGCACGGCACCGAGTCACTAAAGAACGCCGCGTCAATGCCGGGGACGATCTGCTGGACTTGGGTCCGGAGACTCGTGACGATCGCCGTGTACACGGCCGATGGGAATGCCATGTTGCTCGTGCCCGAATCAATAATGGTCCGAGGGGTATTGATGTCTTTGCAGCTGATCGGCAACGTCTCGGTCCCGACCTTGATCGCGGTCGTGAGGACGTTGTACCACCGTGCTTGTACCAGTGGTGTGTAGACCAAGTCGTCTTGGTAGTACTTCTCGCCGTTGGCCCCAGTGGTCCCGCCCAGTACTAATTCCCCCGAGTACAACGCATCGTCGTACGCCACATCTTTGATTAGTAGCGACTGGAGCGATCCGCAAAGCAGTGTGCTAAACATATTGGGCAACGTCTTGGCGGCTTGGAGCGTCTCGAAGTAGGGAACTGGAGAGTCTTTCGACGGCGACGCAATGCTGGGGTACGCAAGGCCGATAATACCATCGTACCCAGGCTGGATAAAATTCGATTGCGCGAGGATCTCGGTGAATGGCACGTCCGGAACAACGCCGATCTCGGTCGACGAGAACGTATCCTGGACGAGCTCGCCGCTCCACGAGCCAGTGACGTAGCTCACACTGATGGGCTGGCCCTTGTCGACGCACGTTGATGATGCCGCACACGAATAGAGCACGGTGCTCGTGGACGCGCAGCAGTCAGCTGTAACCACGGCCGTGTTTGAAGAGCCTGTATCGATGAGGAGGTTGAACTGCTTTTTCGAGCGACTCGTGTATAGTGGTGACCCCACAGTGACTTCCACATAATAGGCTACAGCAGATCGTGTCGTTAGTGATTCCATCAAGACAAGTCGCACGTAGCAAAAGAGACGGTCGACAAAAACGCACCGAGACCAGTGGGCAGTCCATAGAGCTTTTGCTGGACGACGCTGCCACTGCCGTTGACAGTTGCGGCACCGAGTGCGAGCCACGCTGTCGCGATCATTGCGATGCTGCTGCGCGACGGCTCGCGCGGACAGCGCGGACGACGGCGATTGGTCGGACTCGTGGACATCGCTGTGCGTAATGAGGATTGAACTCGTGAATGTTCAACGATCCCTCTCACCGTCACGCAGATACTGCTACCGTCCAGTAGGAGATAGTGAAGCGTAAATGGAGTGGACGCTAACGGCGAGTCGCGTTGCCTTCGTCGAGGCGGCAGTTCGAGTGTCCAAAAACAGAGAGCAATATTCCAACGGCCGAACCGGTGCAGCTGCTGTTCACGAACAGCTCCGAAACCAATACCTCTCATATAGTTTATGTTTCATAATATTTTATACAAGATATAAAAAGCATGTGCAGGTATGTGTGTATCAATTCACTTTAAAAATAAATACTTGGCGTTGGACACGATCCCGGAAATGATCAGCCATCTCAGTTCAATCGAGTGTCCCACCCACTATGTGACGTGTGTATGGGCGAGCTGATCCTGAAAGCGAAAACAACCAATCGCGGTCTGGCTTCACCTACTAGAACCGAGTCATCTACTCGTGATCAGTCCGAGAGCGTCCTTTCGCGCACTGTCTTCATTATTCTATCCACCATTGGCGGCTCACGAGTTGCGGCGTCCGCGGCCGGCACGAGCTCGCGTAGCTCCAAACCATCCAGGTTTCGTTGAAGCTTGGTGTTACGATCAACGTCCACGGCATGTGACTGCTTGCTGCTCGCCCGTCGCGGTTTGGTCAAGTCGAGGTTCGAGTTTTTGGCTCTGGCTTTGGCTTTGGTGATCGGCTTCACTTTGGCATCACGGGGAGTCTTTCCCTGTATGCGCGACTGGAAAATGCGGTGGAGATTCTGGCGCACTTCGTGCTGGTGGCGCTGCATCGCCATAAGCGTCCGATTCTTTTTCACTGTGGGATTGGCCATATCTGAAGATAGTCGATCACGCTCCATATCCAATTGGTCGAGTTCGATCTCGCTCATGGCAAGAGCGTTTGGATACGGATCTTGAAAGCACGAGAGCACGAGCTGTTTGTAACTGTAGCGTACGCGCACGAGCAGGTACCACACGACCTTGGCAGCGTAGATGAGGAGCACGAGGTAGAGCATAAAGACGACAACGTTCGTGGCCGTCGTCAAATCTGGATCACAGGTCTTGGCCGATGATTTGAATGCCCAGCGCTGGCCCACGAGCAGCCATGTCACATACATTGCCGACGCTGCGAGGACGATGACGGTAATCACGTTTCTCAAGCGGAGGTGCAGATAGAACCACTGCCGCAGCAATACCGGCAAACAGGCCGCAAACGGTGCCAACATCCCGAGCACTATGAGGAAGCCAGCCAGGGGTTTGTCACACGTGCGCGACATGTAGACCAAGCCGAGCACCATGGACACGACTGCCATATTTGCGGTCACAAGGCTGAATGCATTGTCAACGAGGTGTGCACCGCGCCGCGCGTGGAGATCCAGCACTTCGTCTTCTCGCTGTTCCTGCAGTTCCTGCGCAAGCTGTTGGCGTCGCTCAGCCGCTGGAATGCCACGCTCGCGTGTGCGTATTGTGAATCCATTCACAGCTGCTTTCTTGTCAGTCATGTCAGCGTTTAGGACCTTCATGTTGGTCTTCGCTGACGAAGGGAGCTTTGCCGGTGGCAGGAATAGCGTTTCGCGCTCTTGCCGACATGGCTACATTCGTACCTAGCCGAAAAACGAGGAGCTCCACATCCCTTAAGAGTAATACGTACTTAATGGATTGATACTAAGTGCGCATGGCTTGGTGGAAGCCACGCCCATATTCCCCTTCCTGAAAGACTCCACCACCAAAGACATCCTCTCTAACTCTACTCCTCTCGCTCTGTATCGGCACGTACACTACAAAGGTACCCAAGTAAGCGTGATGAATAAGTCGGGTGTGAAGAACCGCGCACCGGCGCCGATCCAGATTACGGCCGAGCAGATCTTGCAGGAAGCGCAGGACCGCAAAGAAGACATCCTCAAACCCACGCGGCGCCGCATTGTTGACGCCGAGGAGCTCAATGACTACCGTATGGGCAAGCGCAAAGGCTTTGAAGATGAACTGCGGCACCAACGCCACCACATGGGCACGTGGATGAAGTACGCGACGTGGGAAGAAAGCCAGCACGAATTCAAACGCGCGCGGTCGATTTTCGAGCGCGCGATTGACGTCGACTACAAAACCCCGACCGTGTGGCTGAAATACGCCGAAATGGAAATGCGCCACAAGTTTGTGAACCACGCGCGCAACGTCTGGGACCGCGCGGTCACCTTGCTGCCGCGCGTCGCGCAATTTTGGTACAAGTACGCGTTCATGGAAGAGATGCTGGGCAATCTCAATGGTGCGCGCCGCGTGTTTGAGCGATGGATGGAGTGGCAGCCTGACGACCAAGCGTGGTACTCGTATATCAAGCTGGAACTGCGAGCCAAAGAAATCGACCGCGCGCGGCAGCTCTACGAGCGGTACGTCGCGAGCCATGCCAACGAGAAAGCCTACCTCAAGTTTGCCAAGTGGGAAGAGCGCGACCAGCACCAGCGCGTGCTCGCGCGGCAACTCTACGAGCGGGCCATGGTCGAGTTGCGCGACGATGAAAAGACTGAGCAGTTCTACATTGCGTTTGCTGCGTTTGAAGAGCGGTGCCGCGAACTGGAACGCGCACGGGCGATTTTCGCGTATGCCCTAGATCGCCTCCCGAAAGCCGAGGCGCCACTGCTCTACAATGCGTTTATTACGTTTGAAAAAAAACACGGCGACAAAAAACGCATTGAGGACGTTGTGATTGCCAAGCGCCGCGTGGTCTACGAACAGCAGCTTGCCGCGAATGCACTGGACTATGATTCGTGGCTCGAGTACATCAAGCTCGAGGAGAACGAAGCCGTAGCGACCCAGCAGTTTGCGTTGGTGCGCGATGTGTACGAGCGTGCGATCGCCAACGTCCCTCCGACTCTAGAGAAACAGTACTGGCGACGGTACATTTACGTGTGGATCAAGTATGCGCTGTTTGAAGAGCTCATTGTGGCCGACGGCGCACCCGACCGCGTGTGCACGGTCTACAAAACATGCCTCTCCCTTATTCCCCACAAGCAGTTTACGTTTGCCAAGATCTGGGTGCTCTACGCCAAGTTCCTGATTCGCCAGCGCGACGTCCAGGCTGCACGCATGGCGCTCGGCGAGAGCATTGGCAAGTGCCCCAAGAAAAAACTGTTTCGCAGCTACCTCGAACTCGAACTCATGATGGGTGAGATCGACCGATGCCGCAAGATCTATGCCCAGTACCTTGCGTACGATCCGCAGAACTGTGAGACGTGGCAAAAGTACGCCCAGCTCGAACGTCAAGTCGGCGAAACTGAACGTGCCCGAGCGATCTACGAACTGGCCGTGAAACAGCCAGTGCTCGACATGCCCGAGATGATCTGGAAAGCGTACATCGACTTTGAGATTGCGAATGAGGAACCCGAGCATACGCGTCTCCTTTATGAGCGGTTGCTAGAACGAACCAAGCACGTCAAAGTGTGGATCAGCTTTGCGCAGTTTGAAGCGACGCAACAAAACCAAGATGCGGCGCGAGAGGTGCTGGAGCGGGCCGTGCGTTACCTCAAGGAACAGGTCGCCGAGGAGAAAAAGGAAGAAAGAGTACTATGTCTTGAGACGTGGCTCACGATGGAGCAGCAGTGGGGCGACGACGCGCAGGTCAAGAAGATTGAAGCAATGATGCCGCGCCAAGTGACCAAGCAGCGCATGGCGTACGCACAGGACGGGGTGCGTTGTGTGTTTGGGATTAAGGTTGTGCCGGAGATATTGTGGGAGACTGACTGGGGTATGATGATTTTGATTAGACCGAGCTGGGCATGGAAGAGTACACGGACTATATTTTCCCTGACGACGAGAAAGCGCAGTCCCATCTCAAATTGCTCCAGGCCGCGCAGCTCTGGAAGAAAAAGAAACGCACGCGCGACGACGACGACGAGACCACTGCCAAATCGGAGAGCTCCTAATGTCGTAGTAATATTACTCTCCTCAGAAGTAGTAATATCGTACACCTTTGGTACCAAATACCTCTATTACACGATATGTTCGTTGAAACCCTTTCCAAATTGATAGTTGCAGGGTTTCTGCGTCCTGGTCCCATGCACCACAGATCCAAACATCCTCTGAAGCTGCTGTCGCTTTCCCGCTATGGCGTCGCTTCTCCGCTCTACGACAGCGCTTGCGCACGCGCTGCGCCGATCGCGTCATCCGCTACGCATGGACACCTCTCTTTGCTATCCGATCACGCAATCCCCTCCTCCATACGCATTGCGATCGCTCAGTACGCTGCGCCACAATGTCGCCGACGATCGCTTGGGCATTGGCTACTTGCAACTCTCCCCGGAAGAAATCGAAGCCGAACAAGAGCTCGTGACGCTGCTGCCCGAGTTTCAGCAGGCCATGGACGTGCTCCATGGCAATACGGACCAGTTCAAACAGCTCCCCAATGCGAAGAAAGCGGCGCTCGCGATCCCGCCTCTCGAGCGCACGATTGAAATCTGTCGCTCGGCCATGGGATTTAACAGTGTGTACCTGCTCGCGGCTTTGCGCCACTTGTGCCTCACGCACTTTGCCGCCGGCCATTACAGCGCCGCCAATTCGACAATGCAAGAGCGTGGCGAACTGATGGACTGGCCTGTACCCGAGCAAGAACGCATTCTCCGATTGTTTTTACGCCAGAGTCAGCCGACACTGGGGCTCGAATGGTGTCAAAAAGAGGTTTTTACAGCCTTGTTCCCCACGGACGTGACGGTCCCGATCAAGTGGAGCATGTACGAGCTCATTGCCAAGACGCTGCAAGACGGCACAAGTGCGCTGCATGTCCAGGACCCCATGTTTGCTAGGGCGGTCGAAGTCTTGCGGATGAAGAAAGATGTCCTGGCCCACGACAGCAGCAGTGACGAGTCCTCGCTTTTGCGTCATGAGATTCCGCATCTCTTGTCTCAGTATGCCGCGCTCAGTCTCGTCGCCAGCGATGCCCTCGTCAAGAACGCTCATGATTTAAGTGAGAAACAGCAAGCCAGTCTCAAGCAAGCTGAAGTGCTGTGGCGTGAGTCCTTGGCGTGGGTCGAGACGACCACGGCAAAGACACACGATGCCGCGGACAAGGATGCGCTCGCGACCGGTGTCGACGCCTCGTTTGAAGCGTGGATCCAGACTAATCTCGGTGAGCTACTGCTGCGTATGAACCGTACCGACGAAGCCATGGAATTCCTCGGCAAGGCATTGCAGACCCAGCAGCAAGAGACAGGTAGCAATGCGCTGGCCCTCAGCCGTGTACTTAGCAAAATTGCCCAAGGGTGCCACCAGAATAGCCAGGCCGTTTCGAGTGAAGGACTGTTTACGTCGGTCCTCGATGCGTTTGAGAAAGAACCACAATTGTCGCTGACTGACCAAGTCGAGTATGCGTTGGCATTGCGGGCGTACGGATCACTACTCAAAGACTGGGATAAGCGCGAGCAAGACGCCCGGCTCAAATTTGTCAAGGCCGACGAAGTCGAACGTGCGATCGCAGCGCAGTGCAAACAACACAAGTGCGCCGCAGCCTTGCATCCCGTGTTTTACCTGCCGCTTTGAGCAGGGAGTTAAGAACCTACGAATGATGAGTCTCTGTGCAGTGGAAGTGGGTCATAATCTGGAGGACGGTAGACTGACTGATCGGTGGCACAGCAGTGGTGTGTGATGGACCCTAGGGGTCTGCTTACGCTGATACGGGCGCCATCCAGACAATGGAAGAAGCTTTTTGCTGTCTCACATCTGTCCGTTGCGACCAAACAATAGGCGCGACACGTGCGGTGTTTCGTTCGACAACTCCATGCATACAAACAGTAGGATAACACATGTCGCAGATGCTGTGGATGAGACCTGGCACCGATGGATCACATGTCGCATTCGATCCAGTCGGTGGATTTTCAGGCCTACTTCACCAGCGTTTTCATGTGCAGTAACCCGCTCAGAACAAAGCGGCCCGCCTCAGCGAGCCATAGCTGTTACGTGGTCTCTCTCTCTCCGATCTCCCTCACAGCTAGACGTGGGTTTCTTGTTCGCTTGTTCATTTCCAAACCATCCCAGCGCCATCCACCTCACCATCTCTCCCAACACCCTCGACTCACCATGTGCTTTGACGATGACGAAGGCTGCTGCTGCTGCATGGACGACTGCTGCTCGTGCTGCCTGCTCGGCGGTCTCTGCGGTGCCTGCTGTGCGTCAGCCGCCGCCGACAACGCAAACAACCGCCGTCCGCAAGAAGTGATCTATGTGCAGGAGCAACAGCCCGTGTACGTCCAGCCAGTGACCTACCAACAGCAGCCACCGCCGTACCCAGTCGCTCCAGGGTATGGCCAAGCACCTCAAGGGTACGCTCAGGGATATCGGTGATCACGTGCGACTGGTACTAGCGCAATCAAAAATTCCAATGCTCATTGAAGACACCCAACAGAAAATTAACAGCATCAGAAAGTGTAGGGCACGAGAAAATATATCTCCAATTCCTTCGACGGTGGGTTATAATCAGCTTGCTGCTTGTCTTCTAGCGAAACGCAAACGTGTTTGGGATCGCTCTTGCAGTCACCGTCCTGATATTGCAATGTAGACCCCACGATTCGCTCGTTATCGAAACGAGACGCTCTGTCGTCGCTGTGACTGCACGGTTCGATTCGTAAATTTCCAACAAAGATAAATGGGTTCACAATCCACTGGGCGTTAGACGTGTCGGTCGCACGCCAGATTGGCGGGCAGTGGGTTCATTATGGGTGATGGACCTGATATTCTAGTCCTGTTATTTGGGGAGAGGAGACTGCAAGTACAAGCATCAGACTGATACTGTCCTACCAAACAGCGAAAAATGTTCACTTACAAATTTTAGTATGTCACACGTCTCATAAATGATAACTTGCTTCGCAAACATGTCGCATATCCCAGATATCGCAGACAAATCCAATCTGTACCGTGTGACTTCAAGTTTCCAGCATCATTGAGCCCTTCCAACGGGACTTCACTTTAATAGCGCCAACTATGGCGCTCTCTCTCCTCACCCTCTCCCACGAATATGACTCGAGGCATCCGCTTTCCTTGTTCATTTCCAAATTCTCCAAGTCCCCTCCGCACCTTGGAGTCCACCACCCATTACCAAGCCTCTCTCCCCACTCCCACATCATGTGCTTGTTTGACGACGACTGCTGCTGCTGCTGCGACGACTGCTGCGCGTGCTGCCTCATCGGCGGTCTCTGCGGTGCCTGCTGTGCGGGAAAAGAGAGCGAAAAAGACCGGCGGTACCGCGAAGCCCACTATGCCCACCAACAGCCCGTGTACGTGCAGCCGGCGACCTACTACCAACAGCCACAGCCGCATTACGGAGGCGCGCCGGCGTACGGCCACGCAGCGCCAGTGTACGGCCATGGATACAAGTGATCGAACGGCCCGTACTAGCGCAAGAAACCATATCTAACGATCAGCAATGAGCCCCAGAAGGAAAGGCCACTCATGTCGATTACTATTATATACCAAAAAGCTAAACAGAAATAGACTGCTTTCATTTGAAATGAGACGGGATTCAGTGGAATAACGCGGCTCTAAAGCACTTCTAGCTGCAATCCCTAAGGTGTTTTCGGCCCCGTATTCGTGTTGTATGGGAGTAATTAGATTCACTTACGGTGTGCAGTCTAGCCCACGCTAAAATAGTGGCACATTGAAGTCGAAAACACGGACGGCACTACAGAGACGAGCTCGATACGCTCACACTCTGTGCAGACAACAGCGCATCAAAGAACAACTGACGCAATGGCTATTCGGAGCGATCGGTTCGAGACGATTTGGTCGCGCTTCCTGCGCTCTTGTTTCAGTCAAGTGGTAAGTCATACCGAGGTATTGGGCGTCCACGTTGACAGCCGGAAACGCGACCTGAGTGGCAGCTTGTAGAGAGTCATATACCTGGAGGATGACGAGCCGCCCATAAATGACGCCGTACTATTCCACGGTATTTGGCGCCAGCCACACCCACCCAATGCGACGTCCAGCCACTGGAGGCTGAAGCCGAAGCCTATAGATGACGTCGTCCATGAATGGCTCGTCCGTGATGTGTGGTGGTCGTGCCCACAGCACTGAGGCGCTTGAGGCTTGAGCCGGGTTCAGACCGTTCGCCGCAGCCACAAACTGATTCACATTGTTCGGTTGCCAGTCAAAAAGGAAGCTCGGATCATCGCCGTTGATCTGGATTGACGACAGATATTCATCGCGCTACGCAACTCAACATCATGAATCGTGTGAACAGGGTACTGTACATCATACACACACTCACCACTGGGATTGCGGAGCGGAAGGAAATGACGTCGCGCAGCCTCGCTTCAAATGACTCAGCCGACGTTAGCGCACATGACGACGGATCGGACTTCATCCGCTTGGGCTTGCCCTTGTCTCAACCTGCAGCCGCTTGTTGGCGATGCGCGTCGAACGATGGGGTTCGCCTCCCTCGCTCATACTTGCTCGTATCGATATATCCTGTCGCAGGAAGACTGACGTGAATCGAAATTTGCGGATTTTCCCGCCAAAAGCCATTCTCACGATATGTACCACATCATAAAGATCACTTATGCACATTATCTTCACTCATCGCTAAGAACTGTGTTAAATCAGTATGCACTGTCCTCTCCGAAGTACAGTATGGGTCTCGTAAACTCGGAGAGGATTATCGAGTACAAGAAGAGGATTTGAGAAACAGATATTTTGATAGAAGCGTTCCTATTTTCACTCTCTTATATTACTTTTTTCGACACACCGCGCGATTACGTCGCACTGTAGAATTACTTCCCATACAATACGTACGAACACGAGGCCGAAAACACTATAGGGATTACAGCTAGAAGTGCTCTAGAGCCGCAATATTCCACTGAATCCCTTCTCATTCCATTTCCATATGACGGTGTGTTCCGTTCAGTGTAGACCGTCGAGCGCTGGCTACGTCAGTTTCTGCACGTCTTCTTCGTTGGTAGAGACGTGAGATTTGCTGCCATCGCCTTCATCTCTTGTGCAGTCGCAGTCACGATCGACTCGTCGACTGCAGATGTGGCGGTATACACAATGCAGGCCAATACGCTTTTCTGCGGCAAAAGTAGATGAGTTCACAATCCACTGGGGTACTCTTTTCGGTGGGACCTAATAACTAATGTGCTGCAGTACTGTTCTGCATCACTGGATCTTCAAGCGACGGCGCGATCGAAATAAGTTCGCTGCAGTTCGTAAGATTGTGCGCATCACCTCAGTTAGCGGAACCAGCGAACAAAGCGCGCTTTGAACGGCACTGCATCACACGGAAATGCTGTAACGAGCGCACACGCTTCTGGAAACGACCACACCACTCAACCCAAGAGTGTTCACCACTCAACCCAAGAGTGTTCACCACTCAACCCAAGAGTGTTGTGCTCGTCTGGTGTCAAGCCAAGTCGCTTTAATTGGTCATCGACAAACATGGTGGCGACGATGACAGCGTAAAACGCGTGTTGGTCGATCCACAAGACAGTGCTTACAAGCAGGAGGTGATGCGAGGAGAAGTGGAGTGGTCTAAAACGTTGTGGGGAAAGCAGCATAAAGCATAACAAAGAGATATATTTTTGAAGAGCTGCTGACTTGCGTTGTCGCTCTTCCTTGCGGTGGTAGTAGTCATGCGCTGACAGTTGTAAAAATACCAGTCAATCGTGATCACTTGGGTGCATGGCCGTTCGTCGGTGTGCCGTAGTACTGCGGCTATGACTGTGACTGTGACTGTGACTGTGACTGTGGCGGTTGTTGGTAGGCCACAGGCTGCACGTACACGGGTTCTTGCTGGTCAATGTGCGCTTGCGCCTCGCGACGGCGCTGTTCGTTTGCTTTGTGCTTCCCTGCTGCGCAGCAGGCACCGCCGCATAGACTGCCGAGAATCAAGCACATATTGAGTGAAGAGTGGAGTGAGTCTTGTGGGTGAGCTTGGAGTTGTAGTCCAAGCTGTAGAGGGGACGTGGAAAATTCGGAAATGGCTAGCAAAAGCGGACGCCTCAACTTGTATTGGTGAGAGGGGACA
>JAADVD010000597.1:0-12441 GCA_023334535.1 Pythium vanterpoolii
AGTGATGGTCACACAGAGTGATGGTTACCCGGAGTGATGGTTAACCGGAGTGATGGTTACCCGGAGTGATGGTTAACCGGAGTGATGGTTACCCTCAAAACCCCTGAATAGAAGCCTCGTCATCAGAATTAAACACAACCAGAACCACACGAGGAAAATGATCGACCGCAAGTTCCAGCGCCCGCTGCATCTCTTCTCCTGGGTCGCGTGCAGCGCCATGGTCGTCAAGCTCGTGCTCTTTACAGAGTTCAACACGCGGCGGCCGGGACCGCACGTGTTTACAGACGTACGTAGCGTCTAGACAGCTGCATTCTTCAAACCACGTCACATATTTCTGATTGGTTGGGTATCCTGCAGGTCCAAGCGTACGCGGACAAGAAGCTCGACGAGTTCTTTGGCGTGCAAACCATTCGTGAGCAAGCGTCCAGCACACAGGCACCGCCTGCAAAGCCAATGGACAGCGGTGCGGCGAGTGACCCAACAGCTTAAACGGCCAATATCGTAGAAGACACAGCGCAACGTACAAAAGCCCAAACATGTAGTATTGTCTCTCTACAAATACCCTCGTCGCGTCTACCGATACTACTGCGGCGGGGCCTCGCCCGATGTCGACGGCGGTCCGTTGTCGCTTGGTGCCGACGATGTGGTCAATCCTGGCGCTGGCTTGAAAACGGCAAATTGCGGCCGAGGCGGTGGCCGCTTGGTCGGCATGGTATTGGCGCGCGGGCCGATCGCGCGGTTCGGTGGCGGCGCCATCATCGCTGCCAGTGGATCTTTCTTCATGAGTGCACGCGCTGGCGGTGGCGCCATCAATGCCGCCAGCATATCGTCTGGTGAAGCGCCACCGGCCATCGAGCCTGGCGCCGAGTGGACTCCGTGCGGACCGCCCAGTGGACCCCCGCTGCTGGACGCGGGGGTACTGCCCGGCAACGGACCCGTGGGCGGTGCACTCGGCATCACCGGCTCGTCGGTTTGCGTCTCCCCAGGAAAGACCCATCGTTTCTTTTCTTCGTCATAGTAGGCGTCCATGTGCTCGCCGAGCTTGGCGACCTTGGCGTCGGGATTCATTTTCGCCGCGAGAAACGTCGAGATGCCCGACAGCCAGCCCGACGACGACGAGCGGCTCGGTGGTGGGGTCTTAGATCGTCCGCCTTTCTTGGGCGGCGCTTCCTTGGCTTTCGGACTCGCTTTGCCTTTGTCGCTTCCGGGGGCGTCGCCACTGCGCGCACGCGGGCTCTTGAGCGGACTTTTTGGCTTGAGAAGCTCATTGCCAAAGTTATTATTGCCGACCGAGCCAGACAAGTCGAGCGACGGCTTCTGGAACGGCGGCGGCGCGTTGTGTGGTGGCGCGGCCTGGTGCGCAGTCGAGGGGAAACTCGGACGCTGGTGCGCCGGCGGCTGGTGTTGCGGCGGCGCGTCGTACGCACTGTTACTCGTATTCGACAGAGGCGCACCAAACGCGTTGCCGCCACTGCCAGAGGACGGCGCCGCGTAGTCGGGCATTGGTTGATGCAATGGTGCCGAGGCACGTCCCGACACTTGGCGTGGCACATTAAACGCAGCGGGGATGGTCGGCACCGGAGCTGCTGGAACGGGAGCCTGGGCAGACGGAGAAGCCGCCGGCACGTGGGATGCCCCCAAAGCAGTATTGTAGGGAGCTGGATGCGAGGCGTACACACCTCCATTACGACCACTGCCTGGGGCAGTGGGCACCAGACTGGGTGCCGCCTGCGACGAATACCCGACCGCCGCACCGCTCGGATACTCGGGTTGGCCAGGTGCGTTGCTGGTGTTGGATCGTGGCGCGCCTTGGAACAACGAACCATTCGCACTGCGTGGTGGCCCCGCTGGCTGCGGCGCGTCGTTGCCTTCGACGACACGGTTCACAATCTTGCCGACGATACTCAGCGCACTGCCCAATCCCCACTTGCCCTGCTTGGAACTCGACGCGGCCGCGACCGAGTCGGCGCGATCCTGCCCCAAGTGCTGTCGCAATCGATCGTCTAGGACCACCAACTGGTTCTGCATGCCTTCCAAATACATCGACGAGCCTGGCTTCATGGTCGCCGTGATCGCTCGAATCACCGTCAGCATCGAGTTGACGTACTTGAACGCCGTCTCAAGCTTGCCGTGGTCCGCAAGAATCATCGCGTAAATCAACTTGTATCCCTGGAACGGGATCATGTTGGTCGCTGCAGGGTTGATTTTCTTTTGGATCCATTCGTAAATCTCCGTGCGCTGCACGGCCGCTGGAGAAACGTAAAAGCGTGCTTCTTCGGGTGACCGATGATCGGCCCCGAGTAATGCGATTTTCGAGCTCGGCGATGGCGCTTCGACTGTGTTGCCGGCGAGGAGATAGCACACATGCGCTGCGACAACGCCGTTTGCTTCTTTCCATAGACGATCACCCAATTCCACCAGAATCTAATCACATCAACCATTTATCAGTACCTCCAAGCACCAGACAAGTCGGGGGATGAGCCTACCTTGTTGGTGTCGGCAGTTCGGTTCGCCAAGAGCATCTGCACGTGGACCACCCACGTTGACAGAATAGCTGAGCTGTCATCGTCCTTGGGTTGCTGCATCAACTTCTGTGGTTCGTGCACGCTCTTCTCTTGCTGGTCGGCAAATGACAGATACAGCGCACGGCACGGATCGCCTGGCGCATAGTGGCTTGTGAAATACGCACACAAGACGCGTTTGTACTCGTCTTTGTCGGTGAACGAGCCAATGAGCATGGCCTCGGGCCACATTTGAGCCTGGATCGCGACATCCACAGCGGCTTTCCGGTCGCCCAGCAGCAACAGCTCACGCACGCGACTGGCATTCCGCAAGGTGGCGTCCGGGTGCTATTATTCAAAATCGCCCAGATTAGTTATACAGTTATAATGGTGTCATGCGACGTGTGTTTCGTACCATGGGATACTGGACAGGCTTGGGCGGCGGGAATTGCGACGGATGGTTTCTGTTGGGGAAAGAGTGTGAGCTTGAAGCCAACATTTTCATCAGCATAGCTTCGTACCGTCGACGGCGCTGGTCGCTTTCCTTCAAAAGCGAGACAAGCTGGACCTCGGGCGACGTGGGCTCGTTTGGGTTTGCATTCACTTCCGAGCGGAGTCGGCCATTGCATTTGATGAGCACTCGAAGAACACCCAACAGTAACCGCTCGTCTTCTTCCAATGGTGTTGATGGGGTGGTTGCGTTCATCTTCTCGTCCACGTATTGTCTAATCCAAAAACTCATCGTTAGCCTCTTCACCACAGCATCCTCTCCTAGAGAAACTAGACTCACAAAATCGCTTCTTCTGCGATATTCTCGTTGAGCGGACCAGGGAATTTGTCGAGTTCTTCGAATTCGCTGTTGCGCGGGTGCACGTGATCCATACGGTAGACGCCAATGGGTCCCTTTCGCAGCTCCCCTTGCGGCGCCGAATCAAATTGCATCGACCTAAAATGAAGGATAGAAAAGAGGATGAGAACCACAGCCACATAGATAATCTCCGAAACGCGAGGACTCACAGTGGCGAACGTGGGCTGTTGCGTGCCGCAAATGTCGCTCCGTTGAGGCGCACTTTTTGCTTAGGGAACATGGTCACGACGTTTCCGCCAAAACCAAACGACGCGAGACACGACGGAACAACCATGTTCGGGTCCTTGTACTTGGTGCTCGTGAGCACCTTGGCTTGAATCCCGCCATCAGCCACTTCTCCGTACGCGGCCTTCGTCTCGTAGGTTGCACCATAGCTAGGTACCTGTGGTGCGTGGGGTGCATGGGCCGGCGCTGCAAACTGGTTGTAGTTTGGGTGGGCTGCCGGAGCGTGCAGTGGTGATGGCGTCAGTGGCGTCGGTGTCTTTGGACTTGCACTCGGTTGAAACGTTGGATTGCCGTACGATGCGTCATGGTGCGGCTGCTGCTGGTGCTGGCCGCGTGACAAGTCGTGTTGCATAGGCGTTCCATTCGGCTGGTTGTATCCGAAAGGCGATGCCGACTGGGCTGTCACAAAGTGAGCGGGTCCACTTGCGGTAGGCGATTTGACATTGTGTGACGGTGCCGCAGCATACCCGACGCCTGCATTTTGGGGTGGAGTAGGATGAGCAGCAAACGCATCCGGTTGGCTGTGGGGGTCATGGGCGTATTCATTGTACCCGCTGTAGCCCTCGTGCTGATGCTGGGTGTACGCCGTCTGCTGTTGTTGAGTGTACGCCGATTCGTCATACCCGTGTTGATACGCTGACGCCGCTGCCTCGTGTGGTGGCTGGGCGTAAATACCGCCCGAATGATGATAATCCGACGGCCCATTCGAGAAAGCCCCCGACGCTTCCTGGTTTGGTATCTCACCAAACGCATTGTTGGTCTCTTGTCCACCAAAGAACGCTGCCGTGTCCGTTTGATACGTTGCATCTGTGCTTTGTCCGAACGGGTTGGCGGCATTCGCATCATCGCCACCAAAGTGGAGTTCCGCACCATCAGCGAGGGACTGGTCCGCGAACGGCGTCGAAAACTCGGATTCTCCTTCGAATGGATGATTCGACGCGTCTGTTGTTCCGTGGTCAAATGGCACCGAGCTTTCGCCCACGTCAGTATGATTTTCGCGTGGCAGTGCCTTTGCCGGACCGTTCAGCAAAGGAGAAGCGCTTTCAAACGCATCGCTAGAGCTGGCCGGAAACGCGGACGCTTCAGTGGTGGGCGAATCAACTGGATACGACGGGCCAGTGACGACTGCTTCCTCCTGCGGAGGCACCCCAAAAGAGTCGTCGGGAGGTGGAGCCGACGTGCTATGACCAAAGAAGCTGTCTGCCGCACCTGCCGCATTATCAAATGCAGCGTAGCCGTGGTCAAAGGAAGATTCTTCCTGAACACTGCCAGTACTCGTCTCCTCGGCGCACGGCTGCACGCTTGGCGGCTGCGGCTGGGAGTCGAGCGCGTGAGACTCGGTCGTCGCTTCATGCGTCCAATCCTTAACATATCCCTGATCGGTTGGTAGGGCATTCGTCTCAAACGAAGACGCTTCGGAGAATTCCGCTTGGGCGTGAGTGAGGATAGGGCTAGCAGTCTCGGCGGGGTACTCCACGGGTGGTTGGCCATATTCGTGGACTGGCGTCGACTCTTCGGTCGCAGACACGCCATATGAATCGTGTGCCGAGGACGCAGAATACCGGTGATGTTCCGAACCGACTTGCCAGCTTTCCCCATTGCCGTGACCATCACTATGGTAGTAAGTGTCGTCGAGCTGGTCGTGGTGGTTCACCGCACTGTCGTTTGCGCCAAACATCTCCGCCGCTGAAGTGGCGGAGGACGACCCACCGAAAAAGTTCTCGGCGCTGACAGCCTCTTCAGCAGGAGCACCATACGCCCCAAAGCCAGCGTTCTCGTGACCGCCAAATCCGGATGCTGCTGGTGCGCCAAACGCGTCGGCAGCAGAATGATGCGCGTGGTCCTCGTACCCATAACCTCCATCAAACCCAGCAGTCGACGGAGCAAGCTCGCCGAATGTATCACTGGCCGACTGGTAGGATGAGTCGTGGTGGCCATACGCTTGCGCGTCGTACCCCTGCGAGTAATGCGTACTATCACCAAACGCCTCTTCTGCAGGCGGATACGACGCGTCATCATATCCATAATGCGATGGTGCCGCGTCATAGCCAAAGCCGGCGGACGTTGGGTTTGCGTCATTACCTCCAAAGAAGCTGGACGCAGGCGCTGCCGGAGGCTACAGAAGGAGAGTGAAATAAGGTGAGACCGTTATTCTGTTTGATCGAACATTGTCATAGTTCGTACCTGCTCGAATCCACCAAACGCAGGAGCCGCTGGTGCATCCGCAAACAAACCACCCGCATCCGCAATCGGTGTCTCGTCAAACGCCGGTGGCTGTTGTTGCGGCGGCGCAAACGATCGGAACGGCGTCCCCTTGGGTGGTGTCGGACCAAACAGTGAGTCGGCGCTCGGCAACGCCTCATCGTTGGCATCGTGCACATCATCACGTAACGTCTCCTCTGACGAAGCGAATTCAAAACTTGGCATTGGCATCGATGGGAAACTCGACCCACTGGAGGCAAATGGATTGGCATCGTCCACTTCAGTCGTCGAATCACTTTCCAATGGGACCGACGCTTCAACTGGCACAGGAGCAAAGCTGGTCGGTGTCGTCTCTGTCTGATACGACTTGGCAAATGCAGTGGTCTCTTGCTCGGAAGACGAGCTCGCAAAGAGGTTCTCCGTGTCCGAGTGATCAAACTCGAGGTCGCTCGCAGTCGGCAGATCCTGCGACGACGACACGTCGCCATACGTCGCCGGAGTGCTGGACCGAGAGTACACTGGTGACGGCGACTGCTGGGTGTCGGGGAGGCGACCCAGGGTGGAGCTCGTAAACATGGACTCGTTTGTGTGTCCAAAGGAGGATACATGCGAGTCCTCCGCCGAGGGATCGACGTTACTATGACTGTACTCGTTCTCGTAGCTGCCACCACCATCAAAGTGACTCGGATGGCCGTGGTCGCCATACTCGTAGATATCATCGCCGTGCTCAAAGCCGGTATTACTCGCGACTTCATTCTCAAACAACGCACTGCGCGTCGACGACACGTCAAACTCGGACGCGCCGCCACCGCCGCCGACGGTGCTCGACATGTCAGAGCGGTTTTCGTATGTGCCAGTATCGTTGTCTTCGTTCGACGCCTGGCCATCCGAGCTCGAGGCGGGTTCCGTGATAAACGCCGTGCTGTGGGCGCTCGACGACCCAAAGACGCTTCGCGTTTCCGAGGCATAGTCGCCCCCGTCCGAGTACGTGCCGTCGCTCACGTGATCGGATCCACCAAAAGTTGCGCCAGCCGACGATGCCTCGGCAAACGACGCAACCGACCCTGCCGCCTCGGCTTCGGATGGCGTGCGATGCGTGTCGTGGTGGTAATGGCCGTACGTGAGCTCGGCCGCCGCAAACGACGAGGTGCCAAACGAGACCTCGGCCTTGCTGGTCGAGACACTCGGCGGTGGAAATGATGCGGTGCCGTAGCTGTCTTCTGCTGCTTTGAGAGCAGATGTATCGGCCTCGGCCTCCTGTGCCTCCCAGCTGACTTGGCGTTGGATCGTCTCAGACGTATTCTCTTGGTGCGTCTGACTGTCGTGCTGGGCGTCAAACGAGTTGAATGTCGCATCTGCCGTCGCTGTCTCGCCACTGCCAGTGTGTTGGTGAGAGTCACCACCAAACGTGTAGTGTTCATGCTCTTCATGGTTATCTAACTGTTGATGCCCAAAATCTTGATGCGCCGTCTGGTCGTCGACAGTTGCGTTCTGGTCTTCGCACGTAAAGCTCGAATTGTCACCATAGCTAAAGTAGTCAGCACTTGGCTCCGTGGGCTTGTGTTGAGGTTCCGTATGCGAGTACTGCGTGGGTGCTTCAAAAAGATCACCGGAAGACGTTGGATCCAGCGTTGGCTGTTCAAACGCCTCGGCCGGGATATCAAACTCTGGTGCGTCGTGACGTTCACCTTCGATCGTGTGGTCCATTAACACCACCGGTGAGGCCGCAAACATATCGCTAGTCGCACTCGCTTCATGTTCAAATGCCTGCGCAGCTGACTCGGTCGTGTCGTCGATCTGGGCGGTTGCCTCCACTTGCGTCTCGGCTGTCACGTCACTGAACCGGAGCTCCTCCCCCCAATCGCCTTCTTCTTCGTCATCTTCTTCCCACTCACTCGTGGCAGCAACTGGCATCGTCTCCGTCACTGTGTTGCTAAAATCTTGAAAGCTGAAGTCGTTGGCCACAGGCGGCGCTGGCATGGCCTCCTCTTGCTTTGTCTCTTCGTAAACAGGCGTCGACACCAACGATAGCGCCCCGACGTCTGGCAGCGGCGTCTCCACTGGTGTTGTATCAGGTTCAGCTTGTTCTTCATCACTAAACAAGACGTCGTCGCCTTCGTCGCCCCAGAATTCACCTGCTGGACCAGACGTCGGGGACAAGATCGCCCCCAAATCCGCCGACGCCGTCGACAGCGGAGGGACCTGAAATAGTGTCGCAGCTGCCGCGGGTTCTAACGGTGCACTCTCTACTGCTGCCACTGTCGCGGTCGCCCCATTCACTTCTGGCGCGATGGTTCCCCACTCATCCTCATTCCACGCACTCGAGTCTGTCGGTGCTTCGGTCGCATCCGCAGTGTATTCAAAGTCATCGCCCCAGCCAGACAAGCTGGTCGGCGCGGGCGTAGGCGTAGCACGCTCCGTGGTGTGCGTGAGTGCCTCTTTCGGAGGCGATGGTTCTGGTAAAGCAAACACTTCAGCGACCACAGAAGCTGGTGCTTGGCCCATCACGATGGGACTGGATGCACTCGTCGTGACAGGGGTGTCGTCACTCCAGCTGAATTCGCCTTCGTCTTCAAACGGCTTGTTCGCACTGGTCGTCGCCGCTGTGGTCTCGTCGGTCGCGGATACCGGCGACAAAATGTTGGACGGCGAGTCGACGCCCCACCCATCGTCGCCACCAAGATCTGTATCGTCCATGGAAAAGAGCTGCTTTGCAGGCTTAGCAGCAATTGCACTCGCTGTATTGTAGCTCGTCCCAAAGGTCGAGGATGCTGCCGACGACGCCGACGCCGACGATAATGACGTCGGCCGCGTGTGTGCGGGCGTGTCGCTCGTGAACGTCGCAAACAAATCGCTCGTCGTCGACTGCTTGGGCACCGAGTTCGCTGGTGCAGCGACAGCAGCCGTGGTAAACGTCGTTGCTTTCTGTCGCAGCCGCGAACCCGCCAAACCTGAATCCGCGGCCTCGGCACTCGACGGCCGCTGCGTGGGCGACGGCGTCGAGCGGCCAAACGCCGACGATGAGAACGTGCTTGCGCGCGACGTCGAGAGCGTATTCGTGCGCGCGGCCGATGAATTAGTCGAAGAGCCAAAGGAGCTTCGTGTTGACGACGATCCAAAGCCAAAGCGCGAGGTCGTAGCTGCTGGCGGTGCGCGGAAAGTGGACGCCGTGGACGCTGTGGGTGGCGGTGGCGGTGGCGGTGGTGCAAGCCGTGATCGCCGCTGCGACGCTTGGTCGTCGGCCATGTCGACTAATGAAAAACGCCCACGCGTTCTCTCTCTCGCTCTCCGTGTCGCAGCGTCTCCTCAAGTCCCTTTGGCGTTTGGGGCCGCGTGGCTTTTTTGTGCGGAAATGGAGGTGTCGGCGTTATCGTTATCCGCGCCGACGCTCCCCTCCCCGAAAAGCTACCGGTTTCGATACCGGTAAAAGGCTTCAACTGATGATGTGGACCACACCAGGAATCAGAGTGATAGAATCAGTCAGCTCAGAGTGATTTACGCGTCAGTGTCGTAATTACGGATTGAATGCACAGTTGTGCCAAAACACGGTCGGAATTAGTGCTGGCACCGCATGGAAGAGAAGAACGCCGTGAAGGAGGCATCTCATCCCCCCGCCGACAGCAGACGAAGAGCGCTCGGCGTCGTCGACAGCACGTCCCCCATTACGAGCGCCGCGTTGACATTTCTTACCAGCCGCTTGTTACTGCCAGCCGCTTAGTCGTCAGTAGCAGATCTCCATTCGTTTCGCCTTACTTACTGACTATCGACAAGAGAGAGTGAGAGAGACATAGAGATGCCGGTCGAAGTGCAGCGCAAGCTCACAGTGCTCGGGTACCCCGGCGTCGGCAAGTCGTCGCTCACGACGTGCTTTGTGGAGAACCGTTTTGTTGAAAACTATGACCCCACGATCGAGAACACATTCCACAAGACCATTCGATTCCGCAATGCGCATTTCATCACAGACATTGTCGACACCGCTGGCATGGTACATGGCCTTTTAAAGACCTTTCCGTTTCTTTACTGGTATCTAACTGACTTGTTGGCACGATCCTCTAGGACGAATACTCCAGCTTCTCGCAGGCCGCGTCCGTGGGCGTCCACGGCTACGTGCTAGTGTACTCGATTGGCTCGCGCACGTCGTTTGAAAAGCTCAAGCTGATCAACGAGAAGCTCCTCAACATGCTCGGCTCGCGACCGCCGCGCGTCTTGGTTGCGAGTATGTCGGATCTGGATAAGAGCAGGTATGATTTTGGATGCATTGACTGAAGTCGCTGGTATCCAGAGTATGAGACTCATGCGTGATATTAATATCTTTCAGACAAGTCTCCCAGGAGGAAGGGCAGCTGCTGGCGCGCGACTGGGAATGTCCTTTTGTGGAGTGCTCGGCCAAGGACAATGAGAACATCAGTACGTTCAGCATACAGCTTGCTAGTGGCATTGGGGTGCATACCACTGACGGTATTGAATTGGTACAGATGAAGTGTTTACGTATCTGATCAAGGAGATCGAGCGCGACACGGGGCTGCTTGACGTCAGCAGCGAGCCAGGCTGCACAATACTTTGAGCACACCTCGTACAGCGAACGATGCCTCTTTCAAAAACGCTGCTCGCTTACGGAACCGTTTTGTGAGTACACAATTGCATATACCGAATCGAAAGAAGCGAGAGAGTGAGCAGAATCGTGGAACTGAAGCCACACGATCGACAGTAATGTAGACAAAACGATTCATTTCATACTGTGGAAGAACAAGCTGGGCGGCTTGGTCACTCGAGGTGCTGGCTGAATACGGACAAATCTACAGACCGAGCAGCTTTCATGGACGACTGGTTTCGAAAAAGGAGAACTCATCACCTGCCGATTGTCCATACCTTTGTCTGCCCGCTTCAACATGGTAAACCGGTAACTTGACTTCGTTACCGGTTTTGCTGTGAATGTTTGCGTGGTCCGATCCGAGCACTTCAATCTGCGATCGGAAGAATGACCAAGTCACCGCCGTCAAAGCATAGCGTGCGTGGCGCGGAGTGAGCAGCACACATGGGAGATTGCAGCCGTGATGAGTGACTTATTTAGTGGCGAGGTACGTTTAGCTTTGGACGAACACAACACAGGCAAAGATGAGGTTCAAGATCCTTGTGCTGTACTTCAAGTCGTCTTCGACATCCACAGACCCCCCATCTCCCTCGTATGGTAGGCACACTACGAGCGACCTGCACTGTGGTAGATGCCAACATGCTCTAAAGGCTTGAGCGACCATGGGAATGGTTCTGCAGCCCAACAGGCGTCACCGCAATAGCTGTGAACTGCTCCACCGAATTCGGCTCTAGCATCACCTCCCGCAGGCTACTTTTTCGACCTCATGGATAATATCTGTCATAACCAAAGCGGCCGAAAAGTTTGGTTGTCGAGTGTGTAGCCATTTAGGCAGCATCACATTTCCGAGGTCATTCGTCGCAGCGGCAAATGCAGTGATGTTGCTGATCTCCAGGTGAACAGGAACGCCAGCTAACCACATTACAAAACGCGTTTTTCATGAGCCGATTGTGATAACGTAAATCCCGATCACACACTTTATATTCACTCACCACAGGCATCACTGCGTGAAAGGACGTGACCCTATGCAGCCTCACGTCAAACGACGCAGGCGACTGTGTGCACCTTTCCTCAAATTCGCTTGGGCTATGTCGCATCTACTTTCTGCTGGCGCTTACAGCCAGCGGAGGTGGCGGAAGTCACGTCGCGTTTGGCACTCATGACGGGAACCTGCGACCATCACTTCAACCTTCAATCTGCAATTTGCCAGCAAAACGAGAATGGCATTCCAACCACTTTAAGGGCAACAGAGAATGGACATTGTCCCGGCTTTGTCAGTGTAGACGACGGATAAATGACGGGAACGACAGCCAGTCGTGTAGTATATGTGGTAATATATCGCTCAGTCTAAATCTTTCCTTTCCTTTCCTTTCCGGCCAGCAGCTGCCGGTTGCTGCAAACTATTCGACTAGCGGTGAAAGATTTCACTCATTAGAATGCGAAGGCATGGCACAACAATCTTGAGTGGCAATCACTTCTACGAGGATGCAATGTCTTCTCTATTAGCTCGCGCGATCGCCCAAGGAAACAATCAACCAAGGATGGAATGGAGGCAGATGGGGAGCCGCCGCGCGGTGCGGAAAACGCCACCGATGGCGTTCTGACAGGTGTCAAACCTCCACGGCGCGAAGCACCGCATGAACCGTAGTGATGGCGTAGTACCTGATATAGGGGAATCTAAAAGCCGATGGGTTGAATTGTTTGGGTAAGTTTAGGGATTCACGGCGAACACGCTGCACGCCAATATTTCTTCTGTTTGACTGTCGTGGCGGTCGCGCTGCATGTGCTGATGGACGCAGCGACGAGCAACGGAGTGAGCAGGATGTTGAACTCGTCCTCTTGTACGCCAAGTGCAGCTTCACACATGTCTCTGCTGTCGACGTTCTCTTTGCCTTCGGGTTGTCCTCGGCGTCACCCCGCCGTCATTCTCGACTTGGTCATCTAGCGAGTGGAAAAGCGGCACACATGCAAGCGGAGAGAGCCGGAGGGAGCTCCTCAAGAAGCTATCCGTGGCCCCGGGAGAGATCAAATCGTCCAGATTGCGGTTGACAGAC
>JAADVD010000598.1:0-12433 GCA_023334535.1 Pythium vanterpoolii
GGCCGCGTCACCAGTCCAGTTCCCAAAGAGCAGGAACCATCATTCCGCACATGATTACTCAAGTGGTGATTACTCCATAATACACCAGCTGTCTGTGTCGGAATGGTCCGTGACATCATCCGATGACGTCACCTGTGCACATGGGCATCGACGGTATTACCGGTATCCAATCGGTAATAGTCACCCATGGTGCACTGTAAGGTGATGTGTACCACACACATCTACCTCCGTGTAATGGCCATTGGAGGGCCTATTACACTAGAGAGGCACGGATATCGAGCTGCGACCGATTTTTCGGGTGTCCACTTCAAAGAGTCCCTGACATCTTCCAAGTCCTCTGAGACGCGAATTGGAGTCACGTTTTGTGAGCCTTTCCAAAACGTTTATTGTTGTCACGTGGCGCTGAAGAGCCGACCTACATACGCCGGGTCGCGAAATATCAGTGCCTCACGACACTCCGACTGTGTCTGATTTGATTTGGTTGGTTTTGTGGCCGTCTGATACGCAATAGGACCTGTAGAGCCACCAACCTTTACACGCGCACTGTCGGCACCACTATCAAGACCGTGGGTACTGTTGATTCTCATAAATTTGCGTCTGCAGACTCGTGCCAACCGCTTGCTTGGGTTCCGTTCGGAACGCACGGGACATCTCAGGCTTCGGTATTTCCTTGTTCGAAACACGGGCTAGACACTCTTCCTTTCCCGCACCACTCAATGGAGCGCCGTCACGAACGCAATGGATACCGTTCCAATGCTTACCGCCGGTTCTCGGCTTCGACGTAGTCGAGTCCACCGGTGTGGCACACGCGTGAGTCGGTGACTCAGTCTTCGCCTCCCTTGGCTGCTTGGACTGCGTGGACGCATTCGCGCCTTCGACGGCCGGCGGCGACTGCTTTGGCGCATTATCGTTAACGTCGCGGTCTTCAGCCTCCTCGTCTGTTTGTGAAAGCGGTGCTGTAATTCTGACGAAGCAAAATTAAATTGCGGCGTTCGACATTATCAGACTCGAAATTACCATCCAATGGGATGAGACGCTGGGCCTGAGTCCGAAGTGCCACAGGCTAAAGGTTATCCACACTAGCATACAGCGGATTTTCATTCGCTGCTTGGCGGCAGGACGTCCAGTCAGATCCATTCGAAGGAGGTCACGCAGACCATTGTTCTTGATGATCCTGTTAAAGTCCGTCAAGTACTTCAGGACACGAGCGTCCACGTCGTCGATGGAGAGAGTCATGCGCAACGACAACTTGAACAGAGCAGGGATGTCGGGAACATACTCATTCTTGAGCGTGTTGCAGCGGCCCGTGATGAGCCCTCAAGATCTTCGTCGGTCACGAGTGCTTCATCTTCCTTGATTACATACTCGCCTAGTTTAGCGAGTAGGTCAGGCTCAATCGAGCTTCTATGCTGGTGAACACGCCGCGTATGCTTAGCCCGTCATCGTGCTGCGCACCTTGCTCTTATTGACGTGATGGATGCGGTCCTGGTTCCATTTGATGAACTTGGACTGCTCCAGGTTCGTGAGCATGGGTACCTTGATCAATTCGAAGATAAGCTGGGGTATGCCCATCTGAATGTCGCTCTCGGCATCGACCTTCTAGCCATCGGACTTTTGGGTATATCTTCGTAATGAGCGCCTAGGCGTGTGCCAAGGGGAAATAGCAGGACAACAACTCCTTGGGCACGCCTCGTTGCGTGCAAAGTGCAGGGGAGCCAAGAACTGACTGCAGAGAGCCGAGACCGCGCTCAATCGAGTCCACAAGGTGTCGTCGTCAGCAATGCTTTGCCGGTTCCAGATGGTCTGGAAACCGGTTAGCGCTTGGCGGGTTCAGACTTGTTGTACAAAGTCGTCAAGCGCGACCGCATTCGCTGCTGTCGGGTGCTGGGACGCGAGCGCCACTGCGCCGACTGGCGTGCATGGCAGTCAAAGTTTGAAGACTGGGAGGAGGAGGGCGTGCTTGGTGGTAGGAAGCGCACGGTACCACAGCCTGATCTGTTGCCTAAAACAGAGAACGATGGACCTGATTAGCTTTGCGACGGGCAGTGCCACATTGTTTGAAGCATGTGGCTCCCGGATCCATGGTACCGAAGTCGCCTGGACAATTGAAGAAACTCGGTAAAATGACTCTCTAACTAAAGCGTCTAATGCCCAACGCAGGTCGTCCTTCGATCCTTTCTTTTTTTGAGCCTTTTGAATTAAAGAGGATCACCATCATAAATAGAAAGTACATTAGTAGAGATCCTGGTCATCATGGTAACCGAGGTTGCCGCCACCGTTTAAATAACGGAAACTCAGCGGAAATATAGCATACCAAAGAAAACATTATTGTGGAAGTAATTTGGTTTGTCACAGGTCAGTCCGTTGCACACATTTTTGTGATTTCAATAGCCGATACTTGGCCCATTAAAGCGCTTACGCGGAGCCTGGAAGACAACGACCCGGAGCTTCGTCTTCGTCCTGACCAAACACGTAGCTCACGATCGGACCTGTTCCACTCCCCTCTCTTTTGTGACATTGTGGATCTTGAAAAGACGGATTGGCGATAATTAGATCCATTTCTGCTCTCAAAATCGGCTGAAAGATTTTCAACAGAGCTAGTCCAGTACTTCAAGAAACACGACATTTATATTTAGCGTCTGTAATACGCTTTTTTTTGCGTTCGCGCCGTCGATCACTCTTGCTCGTTTGCCTCGACTGAAGAAAGATGGGCACGCATTGTTTTGGCAAATTCATGACCCATTCACAACAAAATAACAGAGCTTCTCGCACAAGCAAAGGCGCTCGCTTAGTCACGACGGAAGCGCTTGGGTGTGCACTTGCCCGGCTTGACCGGACCCGATGCGGGAGTAGGAGCGGGTGCTGGTCCAGATGCAGGTGCTGGAGTCGGGCGAGGAGTCGACGCTGGAGCCTCATTGCCGCTGTTGCCACCAGCCGGAGCTGGAGCCGGCGCTGGAGCGGGGGCGGGAGCTGACGCACCATCATTGCTGCCGCCAGCCGGGGCCGGAGCTGGGGCCGGGGCGGCACCACCACCACCTGCGCCGGATAGTGTCGCACACGAGATGTACGCCTGCCACGCGGGCACGTGGAGCGCGAGCCAGAACGACTGGAGACGCTTGGCGCCGGCGCACTTGGATTTGTCGTACGGCAGCTTGGCGGGCTTTTGCGGATACGTCACGGCGCAGTTTTCGTCGTAGAATACACGCGTTTCGTCGCACCAGACCTCGCACGGCCCCCAATGGGTGCTGTCGAGCCCACCGCCGTATTCGACCGCCGCCGGGAGCTCTTGGGGCGGACCCGTGGCCGCCGACTGCCCACACTCTTTGGTGCTCGCGCCGTCCGGCTTAAAGTTGGCGTAGATCATCTCGCGGATCGTCTTGTACTTGGTCTGTGCCTTCCACGCCTTTTGAAATGCTTGCGTGTTTTGCTCGTGGCCGTAGCCAAACGACATGCCTTCAGGCACGGGCAATACGCTCGGTCCGTCGAGGGTCCCCGAAGGCGAATTGTTGATGTTGCTATTGGGCTTGGGCAGCGTCATCATGCTGTGGGCGTCGGCCTGCATGGCCAGCGCGAGCGCGAGCGTGGCCGTCGAGAAGACTGTCTTGAACATTGTATGCTACTGGAGAGATATGGCTGGACGGAGTCAAATTACTGAGTGCCCGCTCAGTCACATCCACATCGAGTAAGCCGCCCCGTGGACTGGACGGCGCGCGATTGCTCACACTTTATTTTTCTCTCTCTTCCGCGCTGCACGTGCCGCATTTCCAGGTGGACCATCAGCACGCTCGCGACAGGACGACCGAGAAATATTGTCTCTTTTCGATGGTTGAGTCGAGCGTTGCGAGGAGCCAGCTGGTGGACCCTTCGAGATCAGCTGGAATAAGCGATTGCCAAAACGTGGGTGAATATCCGTGAACAAATGTGAGAAACCACTGGTGAGAATCTGCACAGGTATACTCGTGAATCACGCTGCCTTCCTCTTCTTTGCTTTTTGCACTTTGAAATTTTCACAAATAGCGCCAGCTGGAGCTGGAACTGCAGCATATCCCCTTCTCAGCAGATTTCATCTGGAAATTTCTCTCTTGCACTTTGTATGTCTTTTCTTAGCATTGTGTTTCACTAATGTACTCACATTTTGGCTATCACTCCACTTGGACCCTCATGGTCTAATTGTCGGCTGGTTTTCCTGAAGCGCCATCTGGGCACAAAAAACACTGAATAGATCCAGAAATCAGACTATGCCAGCTCACAACGTATTAGTATCATATACAATTCCTCTGTCGGCGCGATTATTAGCATTTGACGGCAATTCTAAAAGCCAGCAGGGCACGCATTGCATTGCCACATGGCCCTGCAGCAGCAATAGCGATTCCAGATTGGACCCACGCCATTGGATCTGACTACCTGAGTGCCCCGCCGGACTGTGGGGACACGTGCCTCTTCCATGCTGTCCTGACAGTAGCTGAGCTTACTGCGATGGTGATCGGCATGGCCTCTACACTATCCATGACCCGGTGATCCAGGACTCCTGCTGTCTACCATTACCCTCGCAGGCTGACCGACCTCTCTCACGTCCGTCAGTTTGGAATTCCCCTGCCACAGCATCAGTCCTCTCCTCCTCCACGAATCCTACGATGCTCAAGTCTCTCTTCACCACGGCGGCGCTGCTCGCGGTCGCGTCGCTCCAGTCTGCCGAGGCCCACAGCATGATGACGTTGCCCAAGCCCAACAGCAACATCAACAACTCGCCGTCCGGAACGATCGATGGTCCGAGCATTATGCCGCCGCCGGCCGGCGCTGGCTACGGCACGAGCCCCGACGCCAACACAGCGGCGTTCCTCAAGGCGTTCGCTGCCCAGACCAAGTTTAAGTCGATCCGCGACATTGTGTACGCTGGCTTCAAGCCGGACGGCGCGAGCACCAAAGAGTGCGGACAGTCGGCGGCCACGGGTCCGGCGCAGGAACTGCCGGCCGCGGTCGAATACGGCGGCGGCTTTGACAGCTCGCACGAAGGACCGTGCGAAGTCTGGTGCGACGACGTCAAGGTGTTCTACGAAGAAAATTGCTCCAAAAAGTACACGGCCAAGCCGGCCAAGCTGCCGTACGACAAATCCAAGTGCGCCGGCGCCAAGCGTCTCCAGTCGTTCTGGCTAGCGCTCCACGTGCCCGCGTGGCAGGCGTACATCTCCTGCGCGACGCTGTCGGGCGGCGGCGGCGGCGGCGGTGGTGGTGGTGGTGGTGGTGCCGATGCTGATGCGCCGGCCCCGGCTCCTGCGGGAGGCAACAGCGGCGGTAACGGCGGTGGCAACGGTGGTGGCGCCGCGGCGCCAGCTCCTGCCCCGGCTGGCGGCAACGGCGGTGGTAACGGCGGAGGTAACAGTGGCGGCAACGGAGGTAATGGTGGTGGTAACAGTGGCTCGGCGCCGGCGCCTGCGCCTGCTCCCGCTCCGACGAAGAAGCCGGCGGGCAAGTGCACCCCCAAGCGTTTCCGTCGCGACTAAGTTGTGGCCTACTTTCGTGTGTGATGTCGCGGTCGTGGGGGGCGATTTTTTTGAACGTTATTCGAGTCCAATTGTGAGCAGCTACGGCCGTATATTTGAAATGGATACATTATATCCCCAACGACTTGTAGTCCTTTCTTTAAAGTCGCTCTGTGTGGTTGTCCAGGTGTAAGTCGTTGACCATTCTTCCAGCGCTAGCTCGGCGGGATCATCTGCTGGTTATGGACGAGAGACCGCAAACTTATTTCGACTGGCGAACTACGGCACCGCCACCCGCCAAGTCTAAACTGATCTGTAGCCCAAAGTTCTGAGTTCCGAGTCCTGAGTTCAGAACCCAGGTCCAGAGCGGTCCGCATACAACACTGTAGTTCAACCTCTGGAGACCCGAGTCTGGAGTCCAGTTCGGCCCACATCGGCTACGTCTCTCTGGAAATCCCGAGTCTATAATTTAATCCGCTTTAGAGCCCAGATTCCAGAGTCCAGCGAGGTCATCATAGTCTAATAACTCTCGAGTCCAACAGAAACCGTCTAAAGCGGTCCACGTAGTCGATACCGTCTGGAGACCGTCCCGAGTTCCGAGCCGTCCATATAGTCCGACCCGCATTGGTCCATCGTCCGAAGTCCTTAGTGGTCCACATGATCAACTGCTGTGCAGAATCCGAAGCCCTCAGCAGTTACTATCACTTTGATAGACTGGAGAGCTCTCGGCGCTAGATCCTTCTGCGTTGTTATTATAAGAGACGCTGAACACTAGCTTGAACGACGCATTCATACATCGCAGGCGTCACCCAGCTACTTCTATCCAGAGCAATACGTCGTGCGAGCCTAGCCTGGATACCCCGTCCGCCGCAGTGCCACTACCGTTACCAGCATATAATAGTTGGACCGCCATGATGGCAGCTGGCGCCGCCATCTCATTTGGACTGATCAGCCATCAATCATATCCTATTGCATCCAAAATCTGGACTGTTGGGCTACAGCGCCGAAACGTTTCTCTCGCCCGTTGCCGCAGCCAATGCGATCTTCCCGCAACTCATTTTGAACCTCTACAAGCACATAGTTGATTGGGAAGCCAACTCATTTTGGTTCTATAAACGTATTCCCGCTCGTAACGAGGGTCATTATTATAATTTTATAACTGACATACAATCCAATCACTACCTGTAAAACATAATGTGGATGCTTTCACACAACCCACATCCAACTAGGTGCTCTCTGCGCACCCACAGCGACACCGGTGGAAGAATACACCACACAGTGCTGTCCACGCTGGACCTCTTGGCCAGTGGACATCGCATCGCACCATGCGAGCCATTCGCAATTTCGCCACACACTAGCAAGACACCTTCACCACGCTGTAATCTCCCCCATAAGAGCCATGGTTCCAGCGCTGCGTTCCATTGCGGTCGTCGGCCTGTTAGCCACTTGCTGCCTGCGCACGGGCGACGCGCGCACGCTCTCGGTGTATTCGCCGCAGCACCCGGCTGCCGCCGAGCGCGCACTGCGCCTCGAGCAGCTTTCGACGCAGATCAAGAACGAGCCGCGCGGACTCGTCGTGGACAACGAGACGTTCCCGCTGTACTACGGCCCGTCGCAAGCGCCGGGCACGTTGGCGTACGAGATTCAAATGAAAGAGCTTGCCAAGCTGCGTAACTTTGGACTCCCGACCAGCGAAAAAGTCGCAGCGTTCGCAGCACAGTGGGCGGCTTCCTATACGTCGCGCGAAGACGTCGTGACGTTTTACCAAGACGTGCTGGGCTCGTCGGCGGTCGCTGCACAGGCCGCGACAAGCGCCAAGACGTTTACGACGCTCCAAGATTACGTGTCGTTCTACGATCTTATTGCGCACGACTTGGAAAAGCCATGGTCGACCGACAATTCGGACGCAGCGTTTGGCGCGCAGCGCTTGGTGCTTAAGGGCTTTACGCTTAGACTGGTGGACACCAATGAAACGGCCATGGCACTTACGCTCAGCGACGCACAGCTCGGTTCCCACTGCGGCGGCAACGTCACGGTCGATACGATCCGCACCAACAAGATGCAGTTTGTGATCGAGCTCGACGACATTGCGCAGTACAACGACCCCGAGCAAGTGGCCCGCAAGTTTGTGCCCAACGTCCTCGGCTTTTTCTGCTTTAACCACGCCACGCAGCAGCTGCTGCCGGTGGAGATCCGCTTTCCGGATTCCGGCTTGTCGTACACGCCATTTGATAGCGCGGACGAGTGGACGCTCGCCAAGATGGCGCTCGAGGCCGCCGAGATCGATTTCCAGAACATGCAGCACATGGCCGAGACGCACGCCATGACGATCCCCATGCGCGTCGAGGCCTACCGCACGCTGCACGACGACCACCCTGTCTTCCAGCTCTTTACGCAGCACGTGTATGCCGACTTTGCGCTCGAGATGCTGAGCGAGCGTCTTCTGCTAAACGTCTCGACCGAAGTCGACAAGACCTTTGGCTTTGGCGCGACCGGCGCATTGCGCTTTCTCTTTGACCGCATCTCGCACGACGACGTGTTTGTGGCCGTGACCAACGACTTTCCCACCGACATTGCGCGCCGCGGGCTCGCGCACATTCCAACGCACAAATACGTACAGTACGGAACGCTCTATTACGCTGCGTTCACCACCTTTGTCCAGCGCGTCTTGGACGTGTACTATCCGACCAATGTCGATCTCGTCAACGACGCCGAAGTGCAGAACTGGGCAGCGGCGTGCGCGGCCGTGCCGCACTTGCGCGGCTTCCCGCCGACGTTTGCGACCAAAGACGCGCTGCGCAAACTGCTCGTGCACACGATTTTCCAGAGCACGTTCAAGCACCACGCCATGAACGGTATTGTGTCGTGGCACGGCGTGTCCATGCCGTACGCCGTGCCGGCCCTCTGGCATCCGCTGCCCACGGCCAAGCTCGCGCACGGCGAGACGCTGGATCTCATGAGGTACACCGTCCCCAAGCACCTCGTCGCCGACCAGGTGCGCTCGCCGGCTGCGTTCTACCGCGCCATTCCGCTCGCCGAGTCGCTACTGGACGCCTACCGCGAGAGTGCGTTTGCCGACGAACCGCGTCTCAGTGGTGCGATCCGCGAGTACGAGACGGCACTCCGCAATATCGACCGCCAACTCGCCGAGACTGAGGCGGCAGTGCCCCAGTCGTGGCCCTACCATCTCTACCGCCCCGCCAAGCTGGCGTACTACACGTGGATCTAACTTCGCCGTGAGTTGGCGTCACATCTGTGACTTGTGTGACACACGTCACAGATTTGTGCGCACTCACGACAGTTTTGACTATGGACAGTTCCGTAAATAGGTGACAAATTTGGCGATGAATCCTCACCGAAGATGTGCAACAGCACGATTGACTTGGAAGTACCTAGCTGTCTAACTCAACGTTGCAGTGATTGTACAGGAGGGAGTTGGGCTTAGTTTAATAACCTGATAGTCTCTCGCACCTTTAACAGCATCGCACCGTCGGGGCGAAGTGATCATCAATGTTTTCGGATTTGAGAGCTGAAGTTCGGAGTCCAGACGTATCATGTGAACCGCTGGGACTCGGAGCCTTGACTCCGTAGCGTTAGACTTGTGGATTGCTGTGGACTGTACACTGTGGAATCCAGAGCGTTTAGACGGTGTGGGCCGCTCTGGAATCTTCATTCTTTACGGTGGACTCCAGAGTGTTAGGACTGTGAGGGACCGCTGTGGACTCCGGCGTCTCGAGTCCGGAGGCTTAGGCAGTGTGAACCGCTCTAGAGTCCGGATACTATACCCCAGACCGGTGCGGACCGCTCTGGATTTAGGAATCTCGAATCCGGAAGCATAGACTTATGCAACGCATCCGCTAGACGATGTACTGCCTCACGAGAGTGGTCATCAGTGATTTTTTTGCACATATTGGCAGGACTGTATTCTATGAATATATAGTTTAAAGTAGATCATATGTAGGTTCTCTAGACGGCGGAAGGCTGCTTGAGCAGTTCGTCCGCTACAGCAAACGCGTCGTCGCCCGCGCCGAACAGCAGCGCATGGAGAATCCGCAGCTCGTCATTGTCTAATTCGGGGAGCGTCTGGTCGTCGAGGTCCTGGACCCACGAGTCGAACATGCGCTGGGCAGTGCCGCACGGAACGGCTTGGTGGTCAACCGTCTCGCACACTTCCGACTCGTTCATGGCAACGTCTTTGCCATCAAGCTCGTCGGGGTTGTTCGTGATCGCTTGTGGTGGAGCGAGCGGCGGCCGCTTGGTCAAGCGCTGCTGCCGCATCGCGGCGCGGATGTCGTCCATCATGGTGGCCGAGAACGCGAGGCTGGCCATTTTGGTAATTATAGACTGTCGTTCAAGTGTGTGATCGGATTGCAGAATGACGTCGTAGATGGTCGGCTTATTTGAAGACCAGCGACCACGACCACGCAGCTCAATTACAAAACCTCTCCTCCACTTGACTGCATCCCATTCGAATCTCGAGACACGTGATTGGCAGATCGTTTTCTGAGGTTTAACCATGGTCGTTCTCCTATCTTCTTTTTGGAAAAAAGGAGAAAACGAAGGGCACAGAATTCCGCACGCTTCGCTGGAAAAGGAGGAGACGAGAAGCCACGCCAAGTTCTCCCACTGTTGCTGGACCGTGTCGACCCTAAACCAGACTTTAAGGGGATGGGGGATCGCAACAAAATTGGCAGTTGAGTTGATACTGCGAATCCAGATCCAGAGTCCGGATTGTCCTGCGCCTTCAACGGTACTGGACGGATGGACCGACTTGTCTCGCGGTCATCGAAGCCGTGATGATCGAAGCCTTAGATTTGCTCAGCAGCAAGTGCTGCCTATCCGTCATGCTGTACACACGCATGAGTCAAGTGTTGACAAAAACACGGTGTGGAAAGAATGTGCGACACGACAAATCCGTCTGAGAAAAACAAGTACAGTATGGTGAATTAATATTATATTTGAAGAGTTCTCCAAACAGAGAAAGACCAGGTAGGACGCCACGGAACATCAGAATATGAAATAAAAGAGGCTCTCATACTGAAATTTGATATGGCAGCCTTGGATAGGGCAAATATCTGGAAAATTCTCGGGTTAGGCAGGAGATTTGTGTGTCCCCACAACACATGGGTTTCCGAATCCGACCGGATACAGGACAGCTAATATCCGGCCCTGAAGCCTGCCGAAGTCCATGAATGAAAACGGGCGGAGCGTAGAAGTTTGACCAGCGGCCTCCCATCGAAGGCGTCAAGTTGAAGGCGCCGCGATCTCGTAATCGGGCCGCGCTTTCGGACAGTGAGGTCTCAGCGAGAGCGAGAGGCTGCGACATCCGCGATTTCTCGCGATCAAGACAATCAGGCGCGCAGCATTGGCAGCACGCTTCGTGTATACAATGTACACTACATCTAAGTAGATCAGTGGTGTGTCTGCCAGCCCAATGCACCTTTAGAAGTTGGCTTGGCAGCAATGATCCTGAAGCACCATACTCCCGTGCCTCAGCACGAACTACAACTCACCAGTTTAGAAGGGAATACAGAATTATCGGTTTGATTTGATAGCATTCGTGTCTTCAATCATATCAATTCGAAAAGGGATTCGTTTTGACCTTATGCTAGGAGGTCCTGTCCTGAAGTGAAAGCGATCCATCCACGAGGGATGGAGGGATGGATCGCTGCACGAATACAGCAGTCAATCGCAGTAGCGCTTTGCAACGTTCTTATTGTACGGCCAATGTGGACCATGGTGTGGATAAGAAAATGAGAAAATGGAATGTGGTTGGCTTTCATGCGTGGATTGGATATGAATATGGGGCCCCCGCTTGAGGATGCCCCCATTGGGACGCTCACTACATGCTTATAGATACTGTACTCGCTGTCTCTTCCAAGACAATTAACGGATGTGAGTGGGGTGGCGCGCGAATGCCGTGCGCTCTGCTGTGGCAATCGCTGCTGGCCGTGGGGTGGTAGGTAGGTGGTAGTAGATCGTAGGTGGTGGAGGTGGTAGTAGATGCTTGCAGGTTTTACAACGCCCAGTCCATAGACGCGTCCGTGAGGTAGCCGTCCGAAAGGTCCGAGAGCATCGCAAGCTCGTCGTCGCCTTCGTCAAAGAGCAGCGCTTGCAGAATCTCCAGATCGGCGTCGCCCAGCGGCGCGCAAATCGCATCAATGTCCATCACGTCAAGCGCGTTCATGATCGTTTCATCCACAGCTGCGGCGGCCGACGAAGATGACGTGGTCTTGGCTTTCTTGGGGGACGACTTGGGCGAGTCGCTTGAGTTGGAGCTGTTGGGGTGCACCAACGAGCCGTCGCGCTCGCGGCGCTGGCGGCGGCGTTGGTCCACGAGCCACTGATTCTTGTTGGCGCGCTGGCGGTGGAACGAGCAGAGGCGGTGGAGGCCACCGCCGCGCTTGGTCGTGCGCACGTGGTCGCAACGCTTGCTGGGGTACTGGCAGCGCAGCTCTGTAGGCACTTCACCGCCGTTGCTCACGACTTCCTGGGCCGCGGCTATGAGCGAGAGAGCTTGATCGTTGGACATGACCATGGTTGTTGTTGTTGGTAGATAGTGAAGTGTGGTGGAAGGTTCCAATTGTGAAGGCCGAAGCAAATTGAGGAGTGAGGAGTGAGTCTATTGCCGCGGCGGCCGACGTGGCTTCACCACGGTCACTTCCCCTCCCGATCAGACCAACGCCGCCCTGTCGCTGACCCTACACTAGGCGGAGGCGGAGGAGGCGGAGGAGGCGGAGGGGACGGTAGGTATGGTAAGAACTGCTTTGACGTTTTGGGGCGGTGGCAGTGGGACTCCACGGTGGAGTCGCCGGGCCTACGGTACGCGACATGAGAGCTGCTCAGCCAAGGTTTTTTCGGTCTCGTTGGTTGTGGATCGAGAGCCGACACAATTGGGAGACGGGACGACACCTACCCCTCTTGGGTATTGCATTATTTAACTTAACAAATTA
>JAADVD010000599.1:0-12424 GCA_023334535.1 Pythium vanterpoolii
GTCGGCTCGCCGACGCACCACTTCACAGCGTCCGGCGTTGGCATCTCGCGGATGCGCCAATCGACTGCGTCCGGCGACAGTGACGGCAGCATTTTGTAGGCCACAAGCCCTGGCCACCCAGCGCTCCACGCGACAATCTCATGAAAGAGCGACGGATCCGTGAGCACGCGCAGTGCGTTGCTGGTGTTGCTGGCCTCACGTTGCAGCGGCTGCATTTCGATGCGGGAGTACTCTAATGGACCTCTTCAATGGGTGAAAAAATGATGAGAGTGCTGATAGTGAAGTGTAAGTGTGATAAAAAAATGGGGAAATCCCTTTTCGGGGCCGTCTTTTATAAATAATCCCGAATCGGGGCCGTTTGATTCCCCTCGGTGGAAACCACTGGTGGCTCAACGAAACCTACCTTGTTTTGTGCATAAATATCGATTTTGACAGGGGTATAACTTAAACGTAGCCTTTAACTAAATTGTTACATAATGTATCGTGTAACCAAAACGTAACCGGTAACTTATGTGTAAACATAAACGAAAGTATACCCTATAACGATTTCGTAACGAATTGTTAAGACAGCGATTAATTGAGCTGCGACAGTATCCGCTTGCCTGTGGCGCGGCGAGCGCGCTTTGGTGGAGGCGATGGCATAGACGTTGCAGAAGGAGGAGAGCTAACAGCGCTGGCACCAGTGTCTTGCTCGAACATATCGTCCCTCTCGGTGTTGTCATAGTTCGGCTCTGGTGGGGTGAATTCTGGCTGGCTTTCTGGCTGGCTTTCTTGCTGGCTGGCCACAACTGGGGGAGAAGCTTCACCACGACGAGTCAGTTGTTGCTCGAGAGCCTCTACTTTTGCTGTCAGCACCACCAATTGAGCGTACACCTTGCCAAGGTGCGCAACAAAGTACGCCTTTGTGCCCTCATTTGTGTCGAGAAGCCGAGGATCGTCGGCAGGCACTTCAAACTCGTCGCGCATTTTTGTTTGATACTCCTCCCTGGGTTTAAATGCTTGGATACGAAGTGCTGCTTGAAGCGCTGCGTCTGCATGCGCTTCATGCACTTCATGCAGTAGACGCCGTTGCTCTTCGCCATGTTTCCTTCCCGCCCTCTGTTCTTTTCGAGTTATGACTGATTGCTCGTTGTATACGGTATACAGTGTATATTCGGAAGCGCGTATACATATTCTGGATGGTGTAACTAGAATGTAACGTATAACTGAATGTATCCTGAATGTATTCGCAGCTGGGGGGGTGTCTGGAACTCGTGGATTTGTTCTCGTCCCTCATTCTTCGAGATACGATGGATGACTTTGAGGACGAGAGCGCTTTCGATCCAGGATCTACATTTAAAAGCCGGGAGCACTTCAAACGCGCTGTCGCAACTCTTCTCGCAGTGGTAAGACGTTTATGCTCGCTCAATCTCTGCATCATACGTCTAACACTGATTTGGTTCAATTACAGACTAGACGAAGCTGCATTTTTCCGGACAACAACAAGACAAAGATTACAGCTCGCTGTAAGGTTAAAGATTGCCCCTTCGTTGTTCGAGGGCGATTGTATTCAACCGGGTCCGTGCGCCTCACCTCTGCTCACCTTGAGCACTCATGCCAACTTCATTCCTATCCAATTCCGCACTCTGTCGTAACCCGACCTATTGCTAGACGAAGTCTCGACTACACCGAGGCGGCTCGAGCTGCCGACTTAGTCACGAGAGCTCGAGTGTATCATGGAGTTGAATTGAGTTACAAGAAGGCGTATGCATCGTTGAAGCACGAGGGAAAGCAAGTGACTCGACTCAGCGAGGCAAGCTACGGCATGATTACACCCTGGTTAGACGCTTTGCAAGCGCTGAACCCTGGTACGCACGTGGCTTCTCGTACCGATTTGGATGGGCGTATTGACAGGTTCTTTTTGACCCTCTCGTCATGGAGTGAAAGCTCAAAGTACTGTATTCCAGTCATATCGTTGGACGCTTGCCATCTACGGTCATCAACATCAGGCACTATGTTCTTGGCTAGCGCATTGAGTGCGAACCGAGACATTGTAATTCTGGCTGTGGGTATTGGCAAAATCGAAGATGGTCCCCACTGGGAATGGTTCGTGGCCAATTGCAAGAGCGCGAACCCGATATGGGAAGATGTTGCTACTGTGGTTATGAGTGATCGTAAAAAAGGCCTCAGCGGTGCCCTTGAGAACGAGTTACCTGAAGTACCCCACAGCTATTGTAGCTTCCACATCAAGAAAAATGTCAAGACTCAGTTTAAGACCGACCTGGGCGGCAAGATTCACAACATTGCGAAGTGTCTTACAGAGTCTGCGTATGAAAACCTGCTTGCTGAATGTGAAGACATCGACGCACCAGCTACGGAGTATCTCAAACGTATTGTATATACCACTCGTGACAAGTGACGCTTTTGAAACGTGAAACGCTAACTCAACGTGTAACCACTTTGTAGGAATCGCTCGTGACAACTGGATCACCTGCTTCTTTACCAGACCCCGATACGGACAAGTCACTACGAATATCGCCGAGTCATCTAACAGCTGGCTGATTGAACGTGAAGACACTTGGTTCGGATGTATCAGCGGCTTGGTTCGTAAAGTCCAGGTTCGTGCGTTTCAGAAACGCAAAGAGTATGAAGAACTGGAAGGAGACTTTGCTCCTTGGGTCATCGCCCGCGTAAAGAAGAACACGAGTGAAGGAAGATGCCGTCTTGTAGCACCAGTGAACGACGACATCGTTGAAGTCCTACGCCTATCAGACCACACATATGCCACTGTGGACATCAACTTGCGTTGCTGCTCGTGTGGATTCTGGCCAGAATACGGCTATCCGTGCGTACATGGCTGTGCTGCTCTCCTCTTTCTCAAGAAGGATCCACAGAAGTATATTTCCTCGTATTACTCAGTAGAACGGCTGCGGGCTACATATTCTCCGTACGCGAATGTCGTTGATGAGTCAAGTCTGGTGAACGATGAGAAGAAGCCACCAGTGATCAATGTCAAACGTGAACGACCACGCAAGATCAGGATTCGGGACAGATCCGAGTTCGTCAATGGAGACTCGCCAGTGCATTGTTCATTGTGTGGCGTTTCTGGTCACAATGTGAGGACCTGTGAAAGACGCCAGAAAGCGCTCGTGAACAAGACCAACAAGGCCAAGAAGGCGCTGCTGTCGATGGGTGAGTTGTAAGGTATTCCGTTACCTTCGGTATATACGCTACATAAAGTACATACAGTACGTTTTACTATACGTTACGTTATTATTTTATGATATGATTAGGTTATACGCTACCCTTTGTATCCTTTTATCAATAGTAGCAGGTTTTCAAAATAACGCCTCCAGTTGCAAGATGAGGAATCAAACGGCCCCGATTCGGGATTATTTATAAAAGACGGCCCCGAAAAGGGATTTCCCCTAAAAAAATTGTGGGTTCTGTTGCTTTCGCCTCATCACTTGATCCCTGCACTTCTCATCAGTGGATCCATTGAAGTGAGTTCTGCGAGTGATGGTCCAGTTGAGGTTTATTTGTTTTCTCATTTACAGTGAGCTGATTCGCATTGCACCAATTCTCGAAATTCGAGATACAAATTTCACAAACGGTACGCCGTCCCTGTTGTTTTTCAATGGCGTCGCTTCCTTAGAGGATCGCAAATTCCTAAATTTTGCGAAATGCAGCGATCATGAGATCCGTTTTCGAACATTAGCAATCCAAAATTCATTTTTCACCAATCAGATCACTTCGAACCCTCCTCACGAGTCGGTCTTCGTCCAGTTGACTTCAATCATACCCAGCCGAATGCCAGTGCCGTGCAAGGAGAACATGAGATGAAAAGATAAGGATAAGATAGACCACCACTCTTGGCGCTTGTTAAAGCGTCCTTGCGTGCGTACCCACCAAAAAGTTTCATCGTTTGAGGAGTTCATTCCACAATATGACGAGTCTTAGCGACTTCCCCAGCAATTCCTTCCCCAGCTCCAGCTCCACCCCGAGCGACGCCAACGAAGCGCACACCGCGTTGGCGAGCGGTGACATCTTTACGCTCGCGCGTCTCCACCGCACGCACGGCCTCGCGCCTCTCGATGGTGTCAACATCGACATGACCGCGGCGCGTGGGTACCTGGAAGTGCTGCAACTGCTCTGTGAATCGGCATCCGCGACGTATACCTCGAACGCGCTGGACAATGCAGCCGCGGCGGGGCATTTGGACGTGGTCCAGTATCTCCACTGTACGATACACGCGAAGTACACCACCGACGCCATGGACGGCGCGGCCATGAACGGCCACTGGGACGTGGTCCAGTATTTCTTGGGGACGCGCGACGACGAGTGGGAACTGTTAAGTACCTCACTGGAGGTACCACTGGCACCAATGGCGACGCTGTGTACTGTACGCGTCATGGAGGCAGCTGCGCAGGACGGCCGCCTGGATCTCGTTCAGCAGTTTCATCGCGCCGGCCTCCCTAGCTCGACTGGGGCCATGGATTACGCCGCCGCGTGTGGCCATTTCGACGTGGTTCAGTTCCTCCACACGCATCGCACCGAAGGCTGTACGACCCGTGCCATGGACAAAGCCGCCGCGTGTGGCCATTTCGACGTAGTCCAGTTCCTCCACACGCATCGCACCGAAGGCTGTACGACCCGTGCCATGGACAAAGCCGCCGCGTGTGGCTATTTCGACGTGGTCCAATTTCTCCATACCCATCGCACCGAAGGCTGCACGACCGACGCCATGGACGACGCCGCAGCTAACGGCCACGTCGAGGTCGTCCAGTTTCTCTGGGCGAATCGGACCGAAGGCTTTACGTGCCGCGCCGTCGAGATGGCGGCCAAGCCCGGCTGCGTCAAGGCAAAGCGTGGCGCCTTGTGCCAACACGAATGCGCCCTGCGGATAGGGGACCACCGCCACGTCACGATTCTTCGCATGCTCTTCTACGCACGACCCGATCTGTTTGATTTGACCGTCCTCTCGTCGCTGCTGCTCTGTGGCGCCTTTGATCTCTGGCTCGAACTGCAACAGTTTGCGTCTCGACATGAAGGTAGTGATACGGATACTCCCTATGACGATTACGAGCCGTGTTTTCAAAACGATACTAGTACAGGGGAAGAAACCGCCATGATACTCGCCGGGGAGCGGGGGCATTTGAGTACCATTCGCTTCCTTCGCGACGTCCAGAGCTGTCGTGATTTGCTGCCACTGGCGTTAGCAAGCGCCACGCACGAGCGGCCCACTTGGCTCACGGCGCTGTACCGCGACGACCCCGAGAGTGTCTATTCCTACCAGCTCGACTACCACTATGACGACGACGCGACCACGAGCCTTCCTTTTGAGCCGTGGCGTTCGCACTCGTTCTTTCTGGAAGACGACATTCCCGACTGGATGATCGCGCAGGCACTGGTCGACCACGACCGCAAGCAACAGCATCGTGAGGCGTGCCCGTGGACGTGGGCCAACTGGGCGATCTACCGCAACGACCGCGCGGCCCTCGCCGTCATTCGGCGACTGGAAGCGTCCGACGACTATATGAGCGACCCTCGCTTTAGCTTTGACGGCGCGCGGTCCCACGCTGTCCGCGTCGGCCGCTTGGGGCTGCTGCAGTGGCTGTTTGCGAATCTCCCGCACGTTGCGATCGAGCCGACACTCCTGGACGATGCGATTTGCTACGGACAGCTCGAGATCGCCACGTGGCTCGCGAACCACCAACCCGACGCGTGCTTGGAGTTTCCCGGCGCCAAGGCCTGGACCCTCGCTCCCCTCAGCGTGCGTCTCACGACCCAGTTCGTGGATGCCCTTGAGAGTGACACGCGGCTAAGTGCACTCGTCGATTTCGGTGGCGTGGCGGCGTACGCGGCCGAGCAAGGGAACCTGGTGCTCCTCGAGCGATTGGTCGCCAAGTATCCTGCCTTGGTGCTGGCGCGGCGCGATCTCGTGGACCGCACGGTGCTGGCAAATAGTGGCGCTTGCGATCTCTCAGTGCTACAGTATTTGAAGGGCATTGGGTATACCCACGCATCGGCTGTCGCGATGGACAGCGTGACGCGCGACAGTCAACTCACGCTCTTGCGGTTTTTGTATGAACACTATCGCCCTGACGAGATCACGCTCCGCGGGGTGATGGACGCTGCCAAGCACAGCAGCTGGAACATTGTACGGTATCACCTTAAGCACGGCGGTCTCACTGACGCTGTACGCGAGGCCGTGCGAGCAAAGACTATCGATAGCGTCAGGGAGGTCTGGGTAGCAAGATTCTCCCAGCTCATGCTCGCCCAGGAGGCAAACAAAGACCACTTGCTCCAGACCGAATGGCTCAGCGACTCGGAGATTTGAGCAGCATCAGTGACGTGCGACCACCATTAAAACCCAGTCCTTTCAGATCAAAGAAAACCCAGAAGTCCGCTGAGAATGACAGGGCTACATAAGTCAGTATCAGATCCCATACAAAATAATAATTTTTATTGAACACGTCACGTGGGAGTCGCATAAAGGAAGCAGAGCTGCGGTTCGTGCAGGCAGCAACCGTGGACATTGTCTCGGCAAGCCTCACAGCATCGAGCACTTTTGCGTCATCGAGTGCCGCATACTTGCACATAACCGGGGCGAGCTCTCGTCACATGTATTTTGAGAGGCTTATCTCCTCCAATTGACTTAAAATATATAAATAGATATATTGGTAATAAAATAATATAAATATATAGAGGGATAGCTCACGGAACGTGATCAAGCAAATTTGTGCAGATGTGTACGGCCGACAAGATTTCGTGGAGGGAGTCACTCGCAACAACTAGGTAATTAGGTGTTCGTCAATATGTACGATTCTTCAGGTTGCGTTCACAGCAACAGTAATCCTCGCACTTGGGGCACTTGAGAACTGCTCTTCAAGCGCACACGCCAGCCCCTACACAGCTCCAGACATGTCGACCCTATCATCGTCCGCAACCTACCACGTGCTGACCTCTCCACACTTCTTCTCGCTGATCACAGGATGGACCACAGGCTGGCCCGGGCTGGTACTCCAGCATTGGCATGCATTTCTAACCACACGACGCTACCGAGAGCCGACCGACGACCTGGCGTTCACCAAAATGCTGGTTGCACTCGACGACCGCCGTGCACTGCAGCTCGTGCTCCAGGCCGTATGGCGACGGCTAGACACCCCCGCCAGTCTTCAGCGGTTCCGTTTCCGTCTTGATGATGCCGTCGCCGTAGGAGATGCACGCCTCGTCCGGAGAACCTTCGACTCCAACGTGTGGATCAGCCGCAACGTCACGCCGTGGACGTGGTTCACAGCGGTCGCATACTTTACCGGAGACTGTGCAATCCTCGAGCTGATCCACACGTATGCGTCGCCTTCGTGGACAGAATCCAGGGTCCGGAGTCAGCTCTTCCGAAGAGACCTTTACGCCCACGCGATGAACCTGTTTGAGACAGTGGACGTCGCCTGTCTTCAGTGGTTTGTGGATATGGTTGGGCCAACGAGTCTGCCGAGCCAGGTCGTGTGCCGTCTCGACCACCGCCTCGCCCAGCATCGCCTCGTGCTGACCCGGCACGTTAGGAAGCCGATTGATCGACTCCCATCGTCCGACAGGGAAGTCCTATTTTAGCCGAACTGTAGATGTGACACCGATGGGTCGAGAATTTGAGCTTAAAGACGTCAACTCCACAATAACCCATGTTACTCCAATCTCACCTTCGCAGTACAGTACTGGACTTGTGATAGTGTTGCGCGTTTAAATTCTTCAATTGTGTATGATCAAGTTCCCTGTGCTACGAATTCTCAACAACAGAGTCGGGGGCTGATGCAGGAGTCGGCAGTAGGCACTCGGGTCTAAGCGGGGCGTGTCGATGGAGGTGGGGGCGAAAAGTCGGTCACGGTCACAGGAGGCGTTGCGATAACGCTGCTACTACTACCTACCATGCTCGTGTTTGTGGGCGGCGGTTGGGTTGACGAGGCTGTCGCAATGGCCGCAGCAATCTCCTTGGGCTCTTTAAACATGACAACCACCGCTGTCACGTTGTCCATTGAGCGCTGCTGCACGATCGCATGCTCCACCGTCGCCTACCACACATAAGACGAGTGAGTAAGACCAAAACCACAAGACACTGCACCTCTATAGCCTGCCGAACGCACCTCGACCGCCCGCTGGACATCGCCCAACTCGACAATCTTTCTCCGCACAAAATTAATGGCTTCTTGGTCCTTGAGCACATCGTACAGGCCATCGCTCGCCAACAGTAAGAACTCTTCTTGATCTATAGACGGGGAAAACAAGTTAGCTGTGATATATGAGACATCTCGTCGGTCGATTGTCTCGAGGCATACCTGTCAGTTCCGTGCGCGTGATCTCGGGCGTCGCAATCACAAGTGGCCCTTTCAAAATCTCATTTGGGTTCACTGGAAGTTCTTGCGAATCGTATTCGCTGCGAGGCTTCGAATTGGCACCATCTTGGCTCTCTTGTGTCGGTGGCTCGGGCAGCTCGAACGTCTTGAACGGCGAGTCGCCAAACGCGCGGGACACGGCAAGCTCGCCCATGACGCGGCCGTGGATCACAAAGCCGCCGGTTTCCCGTATCCGCTGGGCTTCATCGGGTCGATTCGGTTTATGGTCGTTCGACAACCGCACGGCCATTCCATTTCGGCTTAGCACCGTGCGCGAGTCGCCGACGTTGGCCACAAAGATCTGATTGCCAGCAATGAACACCGTGGTCGCCGTGGACCCCGCTTGCGGTCGTTCCGACGACGTGAGAAAATCGTCGTCGGTCCGCTGGAACGCCATCGTCAAACAGTCTTCAATCATGACCGCCAGTTCATCACTCCCGACCGGCGATTCGTCGTGGTCCACGTCAAATGCTTTGCGCTTGCTGCGGAATTCACTTAGAATGTTGTGGTGCAGTGTCTCGCCAAGATACGTCGACGCTTCGACGCCGCCATGGCCATCGTACACGGCAAAAAAACTTTGCGGATACAGCCCCGTGCGCTTAAGCTGCGCGACGCTCAGGTCCTGGATGATCGTATGGGCGTCTTCCATGTGCTTGCGTGCACCCACGTTGGCGTGGGCACCATAGTCAAAGCGGTTAACAGTCAAGCACGTCTGCGAAACGAGCAAATCGTCGCCAATTTCCAATCGATACGGTTCGTCGTACGGCCCAATCAGCTTCATAAACGTGCCATTGGTCGAATCCAAGTCCACGACGTAGAAGCGACTCGTGAGGTCGTCAAACCAGATCGCACAGTGCTTGCGCGACAACTCGCCATCGCCGGCGTGAATGAGGTTGTCGGCCGATCGCCCAATGCCCGCGCCTTCCGGTCCAATCGTAAACGTCTTGCCGCCAAGCTTGCCGGCTTTTGCTGCCAGCTCCAAGGTCTGCGTCGCTTCGTCAAACTTGGTCACGTGGAAATCCGACTTGCCGGCACGAAAGACGGTATCGATATCCAACGGCCACTGCATCTTGTCTTCTTCCGAAGCGGCCGTGAGGTCGGTCCCACAGCCGGTCAAGCGAACAAACGTGCCGCTATTGGTCGGCGCACCATTGCAAATGTAAAACCGGCCGTGGCGATGGAGGATTCGCGCGTGCTCAGAAGTTGCCAACAGTTTATCAGCGGGAATCGCGGCGTCGTTGGTCTCGTCGCGGCCAATGTTGCCACCATCCGCGCCAAAGCGAAAGCTCGTGATGATGTCGTCGTCGGAAAACGACGTCATTTTGAGCACAATGTGCGACCACGCAGCGCTGTCTTGCGATGAGTTGGTGTGGTCGTCATCCGACCGATCGCCTGTGAGAACTGGGTCGCTCGCGCCATGACTCGCAGCACTGTGGTACGAACTACCGTCGCTCAAGACACTGGAGTTTGCGCGTAGTAAGCGACCCACACCAGAGTGCCGAGAACTATTGGGGCGACGCGAGTCCGACGACGAGACTAATACGAATCACCATACAAACTGTGAGCACAAGAACCACCGTACGAACACAGAGAACTAAAGACGCACTGGAAGAATCCACCCGCAGGGTCGCAGAGCGTCGTCGGTGGTCTGGGTCATCATACTTGCGCAGCACCTCTATGGAATCACACGTAGAATGTTACGATCCACATCTTACTAAAGAACTAGTTTGAAAACGTACCGAGCGTCGCGGGCATTTCGGTGTTGCGCCGGAGCGTCGCGGCCTGCTCGGCATACTCGACGCTGACGCCGCCGGTGCCCACCATAGTCGACGATGTCGGTGCGCTTCGACTGACACTAGGGCTAGAAACGTCCGTGACGTCGGCGGTGACAGGCGCCGCGGTGCTGGTCGGTGCACTACCGTTTGAAGCTGAGGTGCCACCGCCCACGTTGTCGATGGGATGCACGCTCGTCGAAAACGGTGCGTCGTCAGGCGATGCCGACGGATTGCAGTCAGTCGCGTCCATGTCGCCTTTCTTCAGCACGGTGCAAACAGCGACTCGCTCCGGTTGTATCGAAAATGCCGTTAGGTTCGCGTCAGCGAAGTGGATCAGGAATCGATCGAGAGTCTGGCCTCACTCTCTTTCTCTTCCACTTTCTCTCCCTTTTCTCTCTTCGTTTGGTATTGACGTCGCAGCTGTCGCTCGACCAGTAGGCGCAAAAGGAGATGGATATAATAGAAAATCGGATGGAGAGGCAACCCCAACCACGTTCACGGCGATCGCGGCGGCGCCAAGCACGCTCTGGAGGCGAGAGTCGCACGATCAAACGCGCTGCTTTCGCGCGGAGGTGAAGAAGATGTGGACGATTAGTGAGAATGCGTGAAGTGCACGGAAAATGCGTGCGCGTGCACGTTGCCGTGTGGTTCCTGGTGTTGCGGGAGAGACTTCACACGCCGCTTTGAGATCCAGCTGGAAGAAGAAGTGAGGAAAGAAAGCGTACTGTGATCCTTGTGGTATGCGATATGAAGGAGTGGTACCTCGGCTATTTGATGATCGTACCTAATACAGCGCATGAGCAATTCTTCACATACCTACTTTCGTGAATGATGGTTTGTCTCACCTTGTTTTGATTAGAACGAATGGGTGTTGAAGCGGATCATTAGTTCAAGCAAGATGCATGATAGGTCGCGCGCAAGCTGTTCAAGTAAGCTAGATCCACCAACCATTAAGGCTGAACAACTGAACTTTAGCCTGCGCTCAGGATGTCAGGTGGATGAGATGCCAGGGTCAAAGTGTGGACGACACTGTTCAAAAGCGTGAACGTTTTACGGACGAAGATGTTGCAGTGTCAATTCTACCGTACGTACAGCTAGAAAAGAACGAATTGCCGCGATTGATTCGTACGTCATTGTTGTCACAATCCTTCTAAATGCAAATGTGACGCTGCTTCCCAAACGAATAAAATGCGATGCCGCGTTCAAACCATGCGGCCTAGTTTTTACAGTCGCGGGTCGCGCGTTTGGCGCGATCAGCGGTGCATTGCATTGTACGCCTATCGCATTCGAACCTCTCTCTCTCTCACTCAGTCACGCTGTACGTTGTTGCTTTGTCACAAGGCTCTCGTGACGACGGTTTGTTCCGACTGGGAATGGCAAACGCTGTGGCGTTTCCAACGTGCAGTTCTGTGTCCTGTGTCAGTAGGGTGCATTATGGCCGTGAGTCTAAATGTAGCAATAAATTACAATTTTAGGCAGCTATTCCTTCGATATTACTCTCGTATACATTTAACCCGTCTTGTACGTTATCCACATCACATACGAGAGGTAATTCTGACTCGTTGGCGGAGCTCGTCGTGGGTGATGGAATAGTGCCAGCCGGTCCACCTTATCAGGAGCGCGCGTGACCGCTCCTTTACCGCGCCTAGAGGTCCAGATGTATGTGGCGAAAGATCAAGGAAGGGCCGTTTTCTTGATGCCACTTGGTGAGCGAAAAGCGGCGCAAGCCGGCGCTGCGGAAGGGCACACACAATTACCCTGCCGCTTGCAGGGCAGTTCCCTTGCGGCCTCGCTACTCGTTTCGCCGAATAGTCCATGCCCACGGAAGAATTACGATCTCTGAATATGGACAATTGCATCGTGACGCGTCGGATACGCGTGCGCACACGGACAGCCCTAGTAGATGATCAAATGGACTATGATCGCCGCGTGCCACGACGGATAGCAGCGCCGACACGACGGCACCGGTGGCGTGTGCACCGGGCAGTCTTCTGGATCGCGATGGTGGTCTACCTGTGCGTGGTGATGGCCGTGTGTGAAGCACAGCCCGCTGCCGCCGGGTCCTCCGCTGGCGCTGCGACGGTCGCGCCTCGCCCAGAACCAACACCTGCGCCAGCGCCGGCGTCAACGCCGACCGTACAGCCCACACCAGCGCCACCACCGCGACCAACGAATCCGCCGCCACCACCGGCACCACTACGACCGCAGATGGAACCGACTCCGCCGACAACGCAGCCGCCAACACCAGCACCATCACCAACGCGTGCACCAACGTTGGCA